>OZ026616.1:17460912-17693412 GCA_964020975.1 Hermodice carunculata | reverse complement strand
TCGATTTTGCTGAATGAAAGATTATACAAACTAAGATGGATGCAAAGATTGATATTATTGCTGGTATTAGTAAAGTGTCAAGATTTGCCTATCCATTGTTAGTAAAAAATATTGTAGAATCACAAATTCCACATGTTAACAAATGGAACTATGATCGTAATAAAAATATTGGAGAAATAGAATTGAATACCCTCTTTAACTTGATTTACACACCCACATATCAAGTTGATTACACCCTTTTCAGTTTAAATTTATGATTTGAATTATATTCACAAAAGAAAAAACTGTTTGAATGGAAAATAATAGGTTCACAAATGTATAATTTCTGTAAAAATAGCACAGAATCAGTAAAACACATTTCTGGGATTGTGGCTGTGCAAGTCGGTTCTGGAACTTGGTTTTCAGCAGATTTCGAGGTGGAATCCAGGTCACAGACTTCACAATAGATGAAGTTCTTTTGGGATCAACAAACTGTACACCAACTCATAGCATGATTTTCATTCCAGGTAAAACATATAGAAATGCTTGCAAATATAAAGAATGTTTCCCCCACTATTCAAGATTTTGTCAGAGAAGTAAAAGAATCAGAATATGCAGCTACTAAAAAAAATAACTGGAAAAACATGATAAAAATGGGCGTTATTTGATTTAAAGGATTAGGGGTATGTTCTGATAAATATGATGACTTATACATGGCTGCTTTACATAATTAAGAGAGATCGCTGGTGTTTATTACTGCGAGGATCTCATCTGTACAATATAATTTGCATAGTTCCTTCTCAGATTCATAGTTACTTCTCAACTAATCAATATTGGAAAAGAAAATACATGAGGGACTGTGAATTTCAATTTTCTTTGTATATACTCCATGAAATGTAAGCTATGTACATGTATGCCGTTTTTGTAAATAAAAAAATATTTTACAAGTTTGACATTTTACAGTATTACTATAGAACTACTGTAATAATACACAGAATACTGTAGCAATACGCTTACTGTAGATTAAAAAATCTATATCTTTTTCTGCTGAATATTAGAAAGTCTTCAGACGAAATATAAATTTTCATTTTTTCAAAACATTTGTCTGCCTTCAAGACTTTTCGTGCTTTCTGTTTGGCAACATGGGTCTACAAAGGATGAACTTTGGTGTCATGGGAGGTGTGCCACAAGCAAATGTTGTGTTCCCAAATGAGAGGCACAACATTGCGTTCGCCTTGAACTTATGCATTGACGTTTGCTGCGCAGCGAACGCCACAAACGATAGAGGGCGCATCAGGACAATTGAGACGCCAAACTAAAAGGAGTAAACTTTATTTTCTATCGCTACAAGGCTTAAAATGTACAAATATAGTCAGAACCTCTAGTTACCGATATGCACTATATGCTATCGTCTTTTGGTGATCATATTCAGATTCAGAACCTGATATTTAGATTCAGTTCAGATTAAGATCAGATCTGAGAGTCAGAGTCAGACACACCATTATTCACAGGCACATTCACATTCACATTCACATTCACATTCACATTCACATTCACATTTGGTTTATTTGACCAGAAATGCAATTTGGTACAAATTATAAGAAATAATTATGTGGCAATATCTTCAGTTTCAGAATCAATATTAGCAAATTGAATGTGTTCTTTTCGATTAGTTCGACAACTTTGAAATAGATGGAGTGAATCACCAATGATACCATGATACTTTAAAATATCAAGAAGAATTTCGTCAAATGATTGTCATAAACTTTACAGAAATGATACTTTAAAATACCAAAAAGAATTTCGTCAAATGATTGTCATAAACTTTACAGAAATTTACCATTTGCCTTTTTCTTGCATACCCGTATCAGGCAATTCTAAAGCTGTCAGTTCCGTTGAATATTTTTGGAAATCTGTATTGATTACTTAGTATTATAATTCAATTTTTATTTGAAAAACAAGAATTGACTTGATTGAAGATAGCCTTTCCCTTTTTTTAAATACAGGTAAGAATGTAGTGGGACGACAATTACATAAAAAGAGTATTATCTTCTCTTTGTAAAATAGGTATGACTTATGCGAGTTTCAGTTTTTCATGGAATAAATCAGAAGTTATTCTCAGGTTGACAAAGATAAAAAAAGGACTTGTTTACAGCCAGTTTGATCAGTTTGAATGGATTCACAGATATAATAACAACCACTAGACTTTGGTTATATTTTTCCAGGCATTTCACTTATTGTGTCTTCATTAGTCTGATCAAGCAGGGTATATTACCATTATTAACTATTTCAGAAGCTAAATTTGACAATAGTGTGCCGTCCAGCTACCATGATCCTGATATCAACAAAGAACGTTTCGTTAAGGTAGCACTATGTTTGGCCCTTTAAGTACGATTCATCAGCAAAAATAAGGCAATATGACAGAATTTAGATGTTAGCGCATTTTCAATTTTAAACTCATCAGCGACATGCACGTTTATTCTTTGTGTCGCAAAATTAACCAAACAGAATGGTGCAAATTTAAGGTCAACTGCATTGAGACGTGTGGAGACTGCTCATAGTGGATAATTATATAAGCAGATAATATACACCTTTGTTCGTTGTAAACGCAAATATTGAACACAAAGCTATTCAGGAACTTTGTGTAGCCCTATGCTCAAAGACCCCCCCCCCCCCGACAAAAGAGCACTAGTAGCAAAAGCGTATATTACTTAGAAAACCAGAACCGTTAAAAACACATGCGCAAAACGGAATGACAAATAAAAAGAATCATAGATAGAAAAGAGTTAAAAGAGTTAAAATAACGGGAAATCGCATGATGGCTCGTAATTTAAAATTAGTCATGCATAAATTAACCTTAAGTGACCGCCCCGGTTGTGATTGTGTATGTGGCTGCACGGTAATTGAAATAGTGTCTGTTTTCTATGAAAGTGTAAATATCTAGAATCAAAAAGTACTCTTTTTCTGCAAGATTGAGTGTGGTTTGAAAAATAAACTGCTGTATAGATGCAACACAAAAGTAAGAATTCACAGTCGACATACCCGTCCTAAGCTTATTTGTCTATCATGAACTGCATCAATAATGCCCAGCAGTGTAAAATTATTTCAGAGTCGAACAACTGGAGAAAGAATTATATATCAAATACGTTAAATGTATGGGCATGCGTGCTTCGGAGAAAGATTAAAAGACGTTCCAGGCTTCTTTTTTTTTTAATCATTCCACTGATGAACAGCCTCCGGGTGTATGCCCCACCAGGACGTAGTAATTGTGAATAATTACATCAAGGTAGTCCAAAGTGGCGTAAAGAGAGGATCATAGTCAAGTCCTGGTTCGAATAGTTTTAGATAAATGCTAAAATAAAAGAAAGTGACCCGCGCATAAGCTCTGGAATTAGTCCAGGGTCAGCTGTCATATGTATCGAAACAACGTAGAGTATGGCCATCATGAGCAATATCAATGTCTGGCTCAAAACTTATTACGAAATTAGATTCGCTGAACTTACCATGTTGAGGAAAAGGTCAAGGTCGCTCAAATGCAATCCCGACCTGATCCATGTAGGCTGGTTAAAGTCCTAATTTAAAGAGCTCTAGAGCTAACTAAAATTGTCCTTAGAGATTAGGTCAAGGGCACCTAGATGAACAAATAAAGAACTGCATGAGAGGCTGACGAATGTGTTGCTGATTCATTTCAGCGCAATTTGAAGGTGGTTGGGAAATGGAAGCTTACTCAGAATTTCTACTAAAACGACCAAATATAACCATATAAATAGGGAAATATTATCGAATTGTGATCTGCTGCTTGTTTACGCATTTCTCAGAATAAAAAACGAATTTCCCAAAATCTCGAAAACTCGGTGCAGAGGAGCGTAACACATTGAGCAAACTTGGTTGATATCCAACAAGTAACGGACCATCAAAGAAACTCGCATGGCTGACAAGCACATTGATATAAAACAAAATGCGAGGATTGCTAAATGAACTAACATTGTTAACATTTCATGATGTTCGGCGGCTCCATGCCTTTGAATACTAGATTATTAACATTCCTGTACACGGATCACAAGATGACTCAGGTTCATATGGTGGTCCCCGTTCTTTCCAGATTCGTTAATGGAGGTTTGGGCCAGATGACATGAAGGGAATATTTTCTAAGATACCCTCATTCGACTTGTTTTAGATGAATTAAACGATGCGTGAGTCCAATGAGCAAATTCTATAAGCCAAGTAAAAGAGTTCGCTCCAGAGATTACACCTTCCAGAGAAACAGAGAAATGATAAGCTATGTATATACACCACATGATCGAATAGCTGAATTAACAATGTCACCAATATCATAAGAATGTAGACATACATACACACACACACTTACATATATGTATATATATATATATAGAGAGAGAGAGAGAGAGAGAGAGAGAGAGAGAGAGAGAGAGAGAGAGAGAGAGAGAGAGAGAGAGAGAGAGAGAGGGGGGGGAATCACAAGGGACCTGATATTTATCCTTGTGGTAATCCCGCACGGTAACGGCTCCATACAAACGCGTGAGATTTTCCATGAGCATCATTTCAAAACCTCATTAAACGTGTACCGCAAATCCTCACGTTAACGTCGTAAGCGTCCTGGGTAAAAACGGGTAGGAATGATAGCGTTTCCGAACACGAGCTTAAGCTTTGACAATTAATCTGATACCACAGTGAATGGTTGCATTTATTTTGCTCAGAAAGTAATGTCCATAGGTTACATGTATCATCTGTGCTTACCCGGAAGAAAGCTACGTATATATACAGGTACCAGACAACTGCTTTTATTGATTAGGGCATAACCTGTCCCCGGGAACCTGTCATGATACATTGAGGGTTTTGCTCATGTTTGTTGACGTTGGGCCCCTCATTAAGCCCCAGTCAGCTGTCTGAGTCAAAGAGTCATCACGTCGGGCACGGACGACGTTTCAGACTGCCAACCCGGCGCAGTGAGGGACCCAACGTCATCAAACGTAATCAAAACCCATTCTAGCATGACATTTTTTTTTTCTTTTAATGACTAAATAGGCCTATAAGTGACACGTGCAAGCCACGGTGACTGCTTTGTCGCCTAAAAAAGGGCGGAGGATCATAAGAGAATGGAGAAGTAAGTGAAGTGGCAACATCACCACTGTCTTGCCGATAGGCCTAACTTAGTTACGGCTGAAAACCTGGGAGACCAAGTGTGACTTTTTCGGTCTGGCTCTATTTCCACGTGCAGTACATTTTTCTCCGTAATAAATTATGATACCCAACACGTTACAATCGATCACGCTGTCTGATTACTACGCGTGGGAAGCGGGGCGTAAATAGCCGGGCGTGTTCGGATATTAATCATGGGCAAATTAACGTTGCAAGAATAGGAGAATCATGATAGAATTAAACAGTAATGTTGGTTTCACTACTCCGAAATAAAGCCACGGTACATGTGTACTTGTATAGCTGAAACCCCATCCCAATATAAATATTAATTTCACGGCGTCGGCTGTCTTTCTTATGAACTGATAATGAGAATACTAATCACAAACCATCAACCATTAAGAAGTAGTTAACATTTGACCAATCAGAATGCAGGTATACAACCAATAATGCCATTGTCACCGATGCGCAAGCGCATTATGCATGTAGGGTATCAAAGACTTGGCTCAAATAATTTAAGGTTTTCCAGCGCACAGTAAAATTCAGTTGGATGTGCTTGTGACCTTGGAATCGGGTGAAGATTGTTTATGTGTTCCTAACCTGGCCCTTACGAAGAACCATCAACATGCGGAATATGATAATGCCTTAAATGCTAGTATTTGTTCCAAAACAGTCACTAAAGGAAACACATTTCACTAAAGCAAACTGCGTAACCTTGTTAATCAGAGGACAAAATTAACCACATGTAATCTCAACCTAGTGCCTGTGGAGGACGATGATCTGCAAAAACCCCCTAGCTCAGAGAGTGCTTTCGTTATCACCTTGAAACTAAAGTCATGACAATCATCTTGTAACCCAGGTCAAGGTCATTTGAAACTCAGACCTAAAGGCTGAACTGGCGTTCTGTCTGATTTCAAATCAATCAGTTAAGTGTTTCACAAAGTCTAGTGGTACTTCATTTTACAGTTAAGGAAAGGCTTACTGGGGTCTTTTTTGTCTTTTTGAAGGCTTTAGTGGTCAAAATTAAAAGAGAAGAAAAAGCAAGCATATCAACAAAATAAACTTTTAAGTTGTAAATATTTTCTGTATAATTCTTTTTTAAAATCATGTTTAGACTTGAAGGAGGAAATAAATAAACACTTTAGATATGATTATATTTTCAAGTTTACGTAAAGTAATCCTTAAGAAATAACAAGATTGAAACTACCCTACCGGGCTACCTTTGTAGACATCCTTTGAAAAAAAAAATGCTGACCCCATAAGTTTAAACGACCCTTTTTTTTAGTCATGGTGAAGGCATCTCGGATTTCGAACATTTAAAACAAGGTTCTGTTTTTTTTTTAATTATTTACTCTAAAGGTGTACCCATTGGTGTGTGTTGCCGTTGAGCATATTCTAAAATCATCTCAATACATTAGAAAGTGACCATGTTTGGTAATATAGACGTATATACGCTAACGCTCGAGCACAAACACAAAATTCAACCACATCTTCAGATTCAGATATATGCTTTTCACTTTTAATGTTGTTCTTCACATAGAGATGCAAAGCAGTGGAGTCAAACAAAGGTCAAATTTTGGTTGGTATCTTAAATTTTAACACCATGATGCGTCTTTTCTATATAATTCATCTCAATCAAATGTCGCCAAAACAGTGTGCAGATGACCATTCGGCCCCAATGATCACCTAAAGTACAGCCATAGCAGGTATGACGGAGATCGATAAATGGTATTAGAAATTAAGTGAATGAATGCTTTTCCACCAGTACCCTGATGCCAAACAACCTGGCGTGTTCCCTCACGGATTGTTACTCAGTTTCAAAAATTCCTCAAAAATCAGGAGCTAAGGGCAGCACCAGCTAGTAAACTATTTGATAAAGAGTCAACATACATTCCCACGAGTTTGAAAAAATCCCAGGCAGTGATTTTCAAACAAAACATCTTCAATATATCAAAATAGACCAAAATATGCGACTCTCTTTGTTGAGGAAATTATATGAAGGAGAACCCAGACGTTTTACTGCGCTATTTCTAAGAATAAGCTGATCCGTTTAGAAGGGCAGGCATTTGTAAGAATATCCGGCCAAAAATAACAAATTTCTACAATCACCGAAGTGTGCCCAATTAAACAGATCCATAGGTACATCCGTCGTTACCAAGTTTTAAAAAGGATATGGCGAACGGTTTTTGACACATTGAAAATTTAGATTGTTGACGCAGGATGGAAGATGGAAGATGACCTGATGAGTCAGCTGCTATCATCACGTATAAAACCAGATTGGTCCTAGGACAAGACGGCATTTTCACCGGGTAAAACAAACTTCCAGGCACTTTCTTATGAATTTGGCCAATCGATACTTGGAATACGGATATCTTTTTCCGTCGGTACAATTCTGTTCATTTTCATTTTGCGGGAATTTTACTCACGGTTGTTGGGAGATTGAGCCATTTTGTTCGGGATTCGCACACCTTTTAATGCCAAACCCTCCCTAGATAGACACTTTAGTTTCTCTGGGTAAAATGGGTTGGGAGCAGCCACTATCAATCACCGTGCTTATCTGTCAGGGCAATAACAAAAACCCGAATCACATGATGTGTTATGATATGATGTCATATTAAGCGGCTAAATGAGATGTAGACTTATACAAAAGTCCAACGTGAGGCCAAATTCAATTATTTGCTTCGAAAGACTGGAGTGTGCGCGGGCATGCTCTTTCGTGGACAGCCCCCGCGAGGTGTCCCAGAAAACAAAAAGGCCACAAGAAAGAGATGTTCAAAGAGCATGCACATGGGGGGCAGACGGGTCATTTTTGTGTGTGAAGACAAATACAGGATTCAGTCAATACGGATAAAATCACACTGAACTTTGCAAAGAGGTGTCGTACCCTGCCACGTGACAAAGTGGGACACCTTATCGCAATCCTGTGCCCCTAAACAGATCCATATCATTTAATTGTGTATCAATCTACCAAAATTGTAACTTCAAACACAAATCCACATTGTTAAGACTCGTGCCTTCCGTGGTAAGATGTATGACGACAACGGTGCCACGTGATAAAATGGAACAATTTGTCATTGGTCACAGTTTATGCCATGACAAATACCCAGATTAGTCAGACATGTCCATTGACAAAGTTTTGGCAAGAGCCCTTCCGCGTGACAAGACGCAACAAGTAACGCGTTGCACTTTGTCACCTGTGAAAATTACCATGCATTTGTCGCAACTTTAAAATGGCGCATTCTCCTTCCCTCATAAAAAAAAAAATTGGTCCACCAATTACTCGACGGACCAGTTGCTAAATGTTTGTAGAGCCAACTTGGTTTTGTCCCATTTGGCAAGAGGCAAAGGATATTTATCCTATGGAATATGTCAGAGCTTGCTTGCAACATTGACATGTGATATGATGTGACGTGCTAGTATGCTATGCAACACGATACGATGCAATACAGTACCACACGATACAAATATATGATGACATCTTGTCACCCAAATCAAGCAATTAGTATCGCGATACAATCCCATACGATACGAACAAATTATGACATATTTTGACTCATATCAAGCAATCTCTAATCTCTTCTGACTTTATTTTTAATTTATAAAGTAGTTTAGTTAAGAATATTTTTCTGCAGAAGATAGCGCTAAATCATAATGATTGAGAATATAAAATTCTACATTTTACAATTTGTAAAATTGTTTCACCTACTAAAAGCTCACAAACGCTTGCTGCTTTTCAGCCGTACTAAATGGACATCTTAATTCCTTATGTTTTACTCACTTTTATATTTTAAATCACTATGTACCTATATACCTCAAAGGCGATCGGAAAGTAGGTACAGTATTATCCCTCTTGCAAACTTTTTTGGTTCAATAAATCAAATTGAAATTTCGGCAGCATGCCTGGTTGTTCGATTTTTAAATTGTCAAAATATCAACACAGCAACACGTATCTATAGCTGACGGAAAATATATACTATTGTGTTCTTGTTTCAAATGAAATTTTTTTTTTCGGTATCTGCCAAACTTAAAATGAAGGAGTCCTAAGAGGACAAAAGAACATACCTTGGGAAACCGTGTTTATTCAGTACGTTTGAAACCAACGTGTCTATCTGTGTTCATATATCAGACTTGGACTAATACATTTTCAACCCTGTTTACAGACTGTATTTAAAATTTTATATATATATATATATATATATATATATATATATATATATATATATCCCTTGCATGTAGCTTGTATATAGAATATTTGTGAGGTTCAAGTTTCATACGCCCTTTAGAATAACGATGTTCTATGGATATTTACGTTCTGTTTGTTACAGTTATGTCGGTTTTTCAGGCTAAATACGAGATGCTGCTAAAAGTGATTGTGGTGTATCCCAAGTGCTGTGTAGGAGCAAAAACCATATGAAAACACTGACGAGAGGCGTTTCTGTACCTGATTTATCCATATGTATTGGATGAGCACGGTGTATAAACATAGACAATTTATAACCTCCGGAAATAAAAACAGAAAATACACATGTAAAGTCATCACATCGTATCAGCTCTCACATAAAACTATCTTTGATCCAAAAATAAGCCATCCCCAACGAGGAATTCATAACAAGACGATATATATCAGCATGTTTTTAATACCTAAATTTTGACAGCTGGCAAGCCCAATGGATTGCTGGCGCCAAAACAAAGTTCTTTTGAAATTGGATTGGCTAATTTCTGTGTGATCAAAGTTTGAAAAATTATGACTGTAACTAACGTTATCAAACAGTTTTTTCGCTGATTCATTTGGACGAAATTAAGATGCAAACATAGAGGGATGAGTTTTGAATGCTAAAACATTTGAAGGGAAGGAGCGGAAATATAGCGTATTGGTTTGCCGTTAGTGAGAGCCAACTCTGGTAAGTTTGCCGCTTAAGTGGGCGATAAAATCGTTTTTTTCCATTCTCACCGTTATTCCAGTAACAGGCTCGATCATTCATATGATGCTATCAAATAGAACCTATCCCGATGGGACAAAAAGATAGGTCGTGATTTCTGTTGGGCATATTTTTCCTGATTATGACACTATTTGAAGCCATTTGTCACCCATGTCGTCTGCCCTGCGAGGAGTTTTAGATTCTGGGGTCAAAGGTTGTGAAGTGATTTCATCAAGGTGTCCAATAGATTTGTACGCTTGGATTAAACGGCGGGCCATCCAAATGCAGCTAAATCAAAGAGCTTTGGCAACACAGAGCAGCCAACATCCGACCGAATGAAACCACTATAGGAGAACGCTCTAAAATATTGGTGTCTTTTGCCGTTTTCTTGCTCGGCGGAGGTTAAATAAGCACTAAAAGGGTCTCATTGGTGTTATTGGGTCCCAAATGATAGCTAAGATATTGGAGTGTCTCATTTAGCGTGAACAACTTATGAAGTGGCGCCAATTGCTTTTCGCTGAGACTGCTGTCTGGCCTCACGTGTTGGCGAACCCACTGGAGCAGACGGGATAAATGGAGGCCCTGCTAGAAATACCCCGAGATTGGACACAACCGAGCGGAAAAACAAACCGCTTGATTTCGCGTTTCGGCAGCAACTTAAGAAATGGACCAAGCTTGCATGCAAGGGAGAAAGCAGAAATATCAAACACATGTCATCCGATAGATCATACAGACGAGTACTTTCCTTTTCGGAGAGTTACCATGAAGATTTTGTTTCCCATACAGACTTCATGAAATCGTATGTCATTTGTTCGACACCACACCATTACCAGATGAAAAAAAAGTTGTGACAGAGTATGAACATGATTTGTTTTGGCACAACATGAGTTGGCTTTAATGACATACTTTTTCTCTCAAGGAATTGGCTTCTTCTAATCAAGGCATTACATCTCATGTGAGAATCTTCTGTGCCGTGTCGCCCAAGTGAGATCAGCATACTCACAGATATATCAAATGTGTGGCAAGTTACGGGTGACTTTAGCTGTCGATATATATCTGATAAAACAGTCACAGCTCTCACAGATCACACTATTGGTTACAGACCACAGTTGTGATTGGCCGGTTGCGCATCCCAACGGAGATAGTCCGTAATTGTGAAAATACTGTGTTTTCAGCATGCTGTAGCTTCTGTTTAAATAAAGTTAGCTAAGTCAGGTTTGCTGCATCACAGAGTTGCTTCATTGGTGGTCATATAGATGAACTGTCTTCCAGGCCAGGTGGGAACTTTATGGTGGGGAAGGACAATGACGTGACCCTGGCAAGAGCACAGTTCATACACCTGTTTAAAGCTGACATCCAGGTGTTGTTTCGTATTTCAATTATCACAAATTAACGAGCTAGGAATTATATGACAAAAATCCATCCATGTTTTTCTGACATTCTTATCTGTTAAATGCCGTTCACGGAATTTTAAAATACCAAAATGCTGACTTTTTAGACTCAAAAATGCTAATATGAAAAAAAGAAGGATTTATAACTGTGGTCTGTGGCCTATTACAGGATACCTTTACCTGAGGCTAATAAACTCAAATCAACTACTGCCAGGTTACCAGCCTATTTCGAATTAAATAATTATATGTGGGATTTATGACCTCAAATGTGCAGCAGAATTAATACACATATGGTGCAGTATAAAGAGTCTGTGTCGTGTGTTTTCTAAGTTTTTGACCCATTTTATCGATACAATAGGACAAGAGTAACTCATCTCATATGTCATCTCTACCTTTAGAACAACTTGACTCGTTTTTAAGTAGTCAGTAGTAGTTTTCCTATATTAATATTGTGGTGGTTGATATTGAGCATGTGGGGCCTTCTCTTCTATGTCGAATCGTGAATCATCTGATATCTGTATGGATAACTTAGTAATTACATAATGCAATTTTAACAAATATAGCTGTGTCAATTAACCTACCTTGTGTTAGATCGCCTGTTTCAGATCAACAAACATCAAATTACAAGCACATATATATGTATATATTATACACACACGTGCAACCTATCCCGACTACCCATAAATGAAGTAGCAGTGACTGTCTACTGGGTCAGCACAGAACTGGTATACGTATCTTCAGCTGAGACGGTTTCTTCTTTAATCCATTTAGATATTCTAATGGGATACTCATATCGTTATCGAATGATGCATATCGGTATCAGATCAAATTTTTCATATCCGAACGTCTCTACTTGACAGTGTATTCTGCAGTTGGTCGTAAATTCTATGTCAACATACATACATGCACTAACAGGGAAATACGAGTGGACATTAGGCTGTCAGTGGTGTCATACGTCTTTGTACATTCACATGGAGCTTTAGCCAAGACTATCAAAAGTTTTATTTTGCCTGTGGTGGAAAACAGACCGCGTGTCTAGATAAAACTGCCAGTACAGGACATATATTTATCAACTGTTTTTATTGTCAATGGGGTGGCTTTAGTTACTATATGTATACAGTTATGTCAACAGGTGATAATCCAGCGTCCAGACCCTGCAATGGTTGTCTTCATCTTTCAGCCACTATAGGTGTAAGTGAATAGATATTGTCTTTGACCAGTATCAAAACATATCTGCCAGGACAGGGAAACGTTTAATACACTAATCACCCCAATGATCTAGAAATCAAATCCACAGCTCCAATAGTAACTTCATCCCATACACTGCCTTTTCAGTGAGTTAATTCGAACCACATCGGCACAATTGTTTGTGTACATAATTCTCTGTTTGTATGTTCTGCACTGGCAGGCTGTGACTCGGTTTGCTCAGTGTTTACATTCCGTAAAAAAACTTCCGCATTTTTTACGGAGTCCCTAAGGGGACATGTGTGAACAAAATCCGCCATATTGGAATTATCTTGTGCGCACGACATAAAAATAGTTGTGTGTAAAAAAAAACACATCCGCCATATTGGAATCCTCTTGTGCACACGAGATAATATGGCTGTGTGTAAAAAAATACCCGCCATATTGGAATTGTCTTGCACGAAATCATTATGGTTGTGTGTAAGAAAAATCCGCCATATCTAAATTATCTTGTGCGCACGAGATAATAATGCTTGTGTGAAAAAATATGCGCCATATTGAAATTAGCTCATGCGCACGGAATAATAATGGTTGTGTGTAAAAAAAAAGCTGCCATAATGGAATTATCTTGTGCACACGAGATAATAATGGTTGTGTGTAAAAACAAATCGGCGCTATTGGAATAACCTTATGCACACGAGATAATAATGGATGTGTGTAAAAAATACGCCATATTGGAATTATCTTGTCCGCACGAAATAATAATGGCTGTGTGTAAAAAAATCCGCCATATTGGAATTGTCTTTTACACTCGAAATAATGATGGTGATGAGTAAAAAAAATCCGCCATATTGGAATTATCTTGTACCTTACGAGATAATAATGGTGTTGTGCAAAAAAAACCCCCACTATATTGGAATTATCTTGTGCGCACGAGATAATGGTTGTAGTTCACTAAACTGGGTAAGCATTAAGAATATCAATTTATCGGTTTTCACCTTCCCAAATGGTACTGTTCGGGAAAATTCTGGAAAATAAACACCTTGGGAATATTTTTACTTACACAGTTGTAAGCTAATATTACTCAATTTACCAGATTTCTTGAAAGGTCAAAAACTGAATGCATTCTAATAATATGTTCAGAGAAGTCTATCTTGTTTCCGGTGCGATAACAAAGATACAGACTTCAATGGTAAAAAACCCTTAATTATGAGTATTGTTCGGGGAAATAATTTTGTTTCATGTCATATCGTTTAATTGAGTACCGAATAAACGGCAAGAATGAATCCACAGGTATCCCGTGGTGTACTTTCCCAATCATGTACTCCTCCAAAAATCTGTAAATAACAACTTAAACAAAATTGTTATCAAACCTAAGAGTCATTCTAGCCTGTTCCAGGCTGCATAAGCATCCATTAAAATTCATTTATGAATAAGCCATATAGACACATGTCTATAACAAAATTTACGCTGAAATTCAATGTATGATAATAGAATATCTTCATTGCGTGCAAGTAAATTCACTCACTATAAATTTTAGGAAAGGAAAAAATTTTCCTATCTAATTCAAAAATCCCTCCAAAATGTATTGCAGGCACACAAAGGCATTTGAATAAGGACTGATTGCATGCTCTCAATAATAAAAAGAAGCTTGCTTCCAATCGTTAGAGCAAATTGAGATCATTCGAGTAAACAATTCACTTCGTCAATATGAACTTCGGAAAGCATTTATCTATTTTAGTAGTCAGAATAATGAAGTTCCAATATGGCGGGTTTTCTTTTTTATAAACAACCATTATCTCGTGCGCACAAGATAAGTCCAATAGCGCGGATCTTTTTTATTACACACTACAACTATTATCTCGTGCGCGCAAGATAATTCCAATATAGCGGATTTTTTACTAACACAACGCCATTTGTATCTCGAGATAATTCCAATAGCGCAGGGATTTTTTTCTCTTTTTTTTAAACACTGCCATTATTTTCTCGTGAGCACAAAATAATTCCAATATGACGGATTTTTTACACATCATCATTATTATCTGGTGTGCACAAGATAATATTCCAATATGGCAGGGGTTTTTTGTTTTGTTTTGTTTTGTTTTTTTGTTTGTTTTTTTTTTTTTTTTTTTTTTTGTTTTTTTTTTTTTTTATACATATCCCCTTAGGGGCTACGTATTTTTAAATATATTTAAAATTTCAGCTGTGATCTTTGCAATGTATTGGAAGGCAGTTGTGGAGAAAATGTGCATTTGCACCAATATCCCCGTGCTAACCATGACCCACACTAAATCTTGTTGATCACTGCGTGTCCTAATTTTCTTGAAATCAGGAAAAGACAGTAGCGCCATCTAGTGAATAAGTTACATAAACAGAAAGTTAAGATACATTGGTAACACGTTTAAAGCGCATCTAGCCAGTAGCCTCTGCAGGGAAGTCATAAATAATACACGCACACAAATTAAAACTAGAAAACAAAAGTAGTTCCGCTACTGTTGAACAAATTCAAGTCAAGAGATATTTCTGTGAAATACTGAAGCAATTGAAAAAGCGATCTTAAAGCAAGCTGAACCAATTCGATTTTCAAACAAATAGCAATTCTGACATGTTGCTCTATATCATTTAATGGCCTCTAACGCAAAACATTGTGGGATCACATAATAACTGGGGTGTTCTAGTGGAACTATTCTGCTACCCTCATACTGTGAGGTCAACCGTTATACACTAGATGGGTCAGAAAATTAATCACTGTTTCTGCTCCTGTACTGCAAAAAAATTGCTATTGGTAAATTGGTCCATGGAACCCAATGGACATTTGACAAAGACATTAAGTTAAGTACGGCTGATGAACTTTTGCTATCATGAAAACGATATAAAAAAATCTTTAAGCTTGATGTCATCTTTCTGAAAGGCATTCAGTATTGTATGCCCCTACACTCCAAGACACAAAAAGCGGATTATTTCTAAGGAACTTATTTAATTTTTCGCTTATATATGTCATATAGAATCGATGATTTTTCATCCGTCTCTGGATGAGGTTGTGGTATACACTGCAACGTCCCAAAACATAAATGCCCATCTGCATGTGTTAACCGGGCACAATCTGTTTCGCGAATCAACTGACTGGCTCTTGAAGTGTGGATTCATTGCGCATGAAGGCAAATTCAAGAAACCTTTCTGCTGATCAGAACTAATGTAACACAATACGACAGGACACGTTGAATTGTGTTACACCAGTAGAATAAAGCCATTTTCAATGCATAATTAAATTTCAGTATTATTGAGTCAAAATAATACAAAATCCACAATGGTGACAGACCAGGCACATTGATATGTTTACGTTTGGGCTGTTACATTGCCACCCCTCCGATACGTTTGCGGGTGAAAAATCCAAATATTGTACAGTGGCATAAATGCACCGCAATTAATTCTGTTTGCTAAAACGGTTTTTTTTTTTTGTTTTTTTTTTTTTGTTTTTGTTTTTTTTTTTTTTTTTTTGTTTTTTGTTTTTTGTTTTTTTTTTTTTGTCCCTAGGAGTGTAGGAGAAAATTATTTTGAATTTTTGAATGTCATTTAGAAAAATGACATCAAGCTCGAGGGATGTTTTACAGTCTTTTTACCCCGGTAGCAAAAATTCATCAGCCATACCTTTTCAAACATCACACACTAACCTTTGCTTTTGCCCGACTGATGATATTTTGCACAAAGTACCAATTATAAAAAAAAAGAAGACAAGAAGCAGATTTCAATAAAATTCATGAGACCAAACTGAAACAAATCCAATGGGACCATATGTCAGTATTTATATTAGTGACACATGCAGCAATGTTCGGTTGTAAAAAGGCACGTGACAAACACCTGTCAAATTGAACTAAAAGCATATGACTTCACCCTCACTTAAAGGGTGTTACCAATATTTTGAGTTTGGTTTAACCAATTCCGGATTGAAGTAAGGCTGAATCTGCAGGGTTTTTTTCCTGAGGGAGTAATGCTTTTCTTTTGTCAGGGCTTTTGATTTTTCGTGAACCTTAAACTTGCAAGAAGTAATTATAGTTAACCTTGTAAAAAGGCCTATTCCTGGTGATCCAGCGTCTTGATAAATCGTGAATTGTGAAATCAATATTTGGTACCGTGTATTGTAAAAGTCTCTGAAATTTACTTTTTAACTGTGAACTGCGAAAGCACAAATTTGTTCTTCGTGATTCCTGAACTAGACCACAAAAAACCCTACCTACTGCCGCTCCCTACCCTCCCCCTACCCCCACCCCCGCTCTTCCCAGGCACGGGCATTACGCCCGACCCGCGCTCCTGGTGGTTGTTGACCGTTTTCATGTTGGCATGATAAGTTTTATCTGCAAAGATGCTTTCTGTCAACCAGAAATTTAAATGAAACAATTGAAACAGACAGCGGTTTGACTGGTTAGCAATGGAACTTGTCTACGAGATCTCAACCATTATTCTCTGGCTGACATACTGTTTCTCAAGGTTGGCCCAAATAGAAGAGTCATATCTATGTTCATCTAATTTACACATCTCTTTACAAAAGTTCAGCTGAGTGTCACAATATACAAGTAGCTTGTTCAATTCTTCCTCTTAGCAGCTTTAATCATTTCAGTCAATGAGTCAAACCGATGTCCACTACCCACATTCATGCAAAACTGTACTGATATCTTGCAACACATTTTTGAAGAATTTCACTATATCTTCCCTGAAATTTGAAATTGAAAAAATCTGAAGTTCGCACTTACCTTGACGAAAAAATGACGAGACAACTAAAATAAAATGTTGAAGGTGCTGGCAATTTCCTCATATATCTAAGTACTATATTATGGCTAATTTCCAGTACAACACAACCAAAATGTTCCAAATGTTTAGACCTTGATAAAAAACCTTCTGAGGAAAATTCCTGCATTGTTATTATCTGTAAAGTGTTTCATTCTGGCAAAATGATCAAAGAAAAATCTAGTTTTCTTCATACATGTCAGTTTTGTTTTCAAGGTGATAAAGATATCCACGTCCAAGATTACAAAGTATGATCGCAAGATATTTTTCTCATGAAAAAAATAAGAAATTTTTTTATAATCCCCCTACACCTCCCCTCATCCCACCCACACACCCCTCCCTACCCCACCTAATCCCCAAAACTCAATAGATTCGAAAATTTCAGTGTTCCATTTTTATATAGACTACAAGTGCCCCCGGCTGTGGCCAGGTAAAAAATTTAACTGACTTCAAAAAAGGTAAAGTGTAAAAGGAGAAAGAACATCCTTTTTAAACATGTTTCACAAATGTCCAAGTTACCTAAGGCCTAACAGAAATATATGTGTGGTTCCAGTAACCCGACCCGACCCAAATAAAAAGGCCCGTCTGTAACATTCATTTTAAGACATATAAAAATATACATATATAACTTTTAAGCCGCCCTTGCCTAATAGACATTAATAGACCATGGCTGAATGATTTTGTAAAGAATGTGACTGTAGTGTGCCGTTATTTTGCAGTAAAATCAACTGAAACACGGCATTTTATTTCAACTTGACTGGAGGGTTAGCTTGGGTCGGGGAAACAGCATTGCCAGGGAAAGTTGATTTGCCGAATGGTGTAATGTTCAATATATAAAGTGACTTTTTCAGTGCGATACAACGCCTTTAAATCACCAGTTGTGGGCGGCGGTGGGTCCCCGGAATAGGAATATTGTAGCAGACGCTGAAGTCGCCCCCAGGCTGTGAATTAAGTAGCAGCACTGGACCGAAATGCCTAGATCCCCCGCTAAGTCAAAGATGGAGTTTGGTGGAGAAGGTTGCCCAGATAGTGGATACGGGCCCGAAAGTACCGCGGCGGGTTTTTATATAAGTGGTAATAACATTTGTTGTTTGCTATGGATGCATACATACATTTAAAGAGATCATTGGTACACATTTTATCAGCGCGCTACTACAAGGGTTTTGTGTTGACCCCTAAAGGTAGTAAGTATACCTAAAGGGCATTTTGCCCATTCCCTTAAACATGGAAGATAATTACAAACCGCGTCCGTGCGTTCAAACGTGTTCATGTAAGTGCATGCAACATAGTGAGTTATTGTAATGTGATCAGTGTAAATCCTGTTTAAGCTGTGTAAGTGATTAAGAGAAAAGAAAGTGTATGCCTTTATCGATAAAATAGATGAACATCAGCAGAGTTTTAAAAACTCTGCTTTCAAAATATAAGACAAAATACCCATTAAACCTATAAATAATGCCAGGAATGTATTATAACATGACTGTCGCCGTTCTAATGTGCTGAGCATACATCGTAACAGGGATGTACAAGCAGATCATACTAAAATATAAACAGTGTTGTATTGGATATTTTTATCTTTAAAAGTTGCGGGGTTCATGACGTAGATCACAAGCTCAAGCAACAGAAGTGCTCTTTTTGAACTAGCCCAGTGTGGCAACAAGTTTCAGGCAAATTCGCAAGTTTAGCGGATGACAAAAAGTCAAATTATACATCCCACCAGTGAAGACGGGGAAAACATATACGACGCTCAAAACAGCCTATTCCCAGATAATACACATATACGTATTTCTGTGGGTATTATATGCATATTTATTTATTTATTTATTTATTTATTTATTTATTTATTTATTTATTTATTTATTTATTTATTTATTTATTTATTTATTTATTCATTTATTTATTTATTCATTTATTTATTTATTTATTTTATTTATTTATTTATTTATTTATTTGTTTGTTTATTTATCTATCTATCTATTTATTTATTTATTTATTTATTCGTTTATCTATTTATGTGTTTATTTATTCATATTTTGAGTGTATGGGTGCTCAACACAAACAATCAGCTTCAACAAAAGTGGATACTATTGTTCTTTTATATATTTTTTAAAATCTTATTCTTCTTCTGGCTATTATGACGGTAACTTCAGTGCACTATAAGCTTTGTTCTTCCCGTTGTTTGGCTTTTAAGATTATCTTGTTGCGTCAAGCTCCACAGCAGCAAACTCCATTTGTATCATTAGTTTTTGTTTGGCGGGACAGCAATGAAAAATAAAGTTTTGAGGCATTTGTCTAATTTGTGGAGTGACTTTTACCCTTGCACATAGATTTCTGATTGCATGTTAGGAAAAACTGTAAAATATTCCTATTATGAACTATCTACTGTAATAATAATGCAGATTGAAGCTTTGGCACATGTCTAAACATAATTGATTTAAACAAAGAAAACGTATTGTTCCTCGTGTATTTATTATGTAAAGTTGGTATTTCAGTGAATGATTATACAGGAGGTATCACGGAAGTCATAAAACGGCATTCATTGCTCGAATTGGATATTCATTTATCAATCTTCCCGACAAGGCTGAATTGGATACGTTTACCTTCAACACTCACTTGATAATATCAATAATATCCTTCACCATTGAAACCTATCACATACTCTATCAAAAGCCACGTGTCGAAAACCGTAAATAAAGCCAAATCTAATATATCAACAGAATTATTGGAGGTCATTAAGTGAAGTGTTGGTCTTTCCGTGTTGTCAGAAGAGCTAAAGCTTTTGCCACTAACTGGTTATTTTATCTTATCTGATGCCTATATATATCGTCATAAATTTTCCCGTGGCAGGACCTGTGGAATTGAATATATGTAAGCGAATATGTATTACTCGCTAAAGCTTTTTATCGAAACAACGCTCTTTGTTTAGGAAAAATAATTCAAAGTCATTTTACTTTAATGATATTCATATATCATTTGTTCCTTATGTTTACATTGCGTTCGGTATCATTCTATTTATTGATATGTTAAGAACACAATATTTATATATAAACACAGACTCACCAATATGCATCTTTTGCTGATACATACAAATTGGGGATTTGTCATGATTGGGAAATTGCATAGAAATGTCAGTATACAGCAAGTGGTCTAACACTATGAAAATTACAAAAGTAATTTGTGTGAAGAGATCTGGTTAGACAATTTAAGCGCTGGCAGTGAAAGACAATAAGATTCGATAATGCTGTAACTTTACTCTTTGCACAAAGAGTCCCGCATCAAACTATTTGCGGGATCAATTCAACTTTTTAGAGTGACTCAGGGAGTCTCGGTTTTGAAATGTTATCATTTTTACCCGTTTGTTTGTTTGAAAGGAAAATAAGCAGCTTATCGATTACTATCACCTCGCTTCACCCTTTCAATCATTACCATGAACGACTCTCTATGCACATGTGTTTAGTAAAAGAGGTAAAAGTATACTAGATTGACCTAACGCCAATGTGAATCTGAAGACTGGATGCAATTCCAGGTCCAAAAAAGTAATAATATGAACAGGGTGAAAACTTTTCTTGACCCGCTTAAGAATGCACACCAACAGAAATCGTTCATTTGTTTTCGTCACAAGTGTCGAGAATAGTAGTAATAAACTTTATTTCTTTAACGAGGATTGGGCAATAGCCACTGGCTAATACAGGGCCCTTTCCTCAAGTACATACAATACCATTAAATACAATAGAACAGTGATCCACAATGGAAAAGGAAAAGATAATGATATATAAAAAAATGAAAATATTTCGCAATATATAATAAAAGTCGAGAATAATGGGAATACCATTTCCAGTACACCCCCTTTCCTCGCCACCAATAAATTATTTGGTTTGTCACGTGGTTTTACACCTGGATCTAGTTTTTGATAAAAGCTTCACAGTCTACCAAAGTGCTGCACCTTCTGGCCGTCTGCATCATATGATTAATGCCCACGCCCGTGTTATAAGATGTCAGATCACATTTAGAGATCAAACACAACACAGACACTCCCGATGGTTGAATGTCACACAAGCGCCCAACAAATTTTCGAATTCCATGAAATATTTCCATGGAAACACGTTGGCGTCCTGAAGCGTCCGTCTGATGGAAGAAATACGTCGATATGATAAGGTGTATTTCAGATGCGGTTATCATTTTGAGATTTATTACCTTGTATGAGTGTTTTCCCGCTGTCTTTGCATGCGGCATCCACGGACCAAGTAAAACTTCAACGCCGCATGACCTTTTGTCTTGCTGTCCTTGTTGCTCCTACAAGAGGATTCTCTGTTTGATATAAGATATGCTTATCAGTTAAGAGACAACAGTGATTTGGACCATTTACTTACAGTAATTGAGATGATCAGTTGAATAAAACACTCAATATATTACTTTACCTTAAATAGCCCTGATTCAAGTTTTTTTTTTTTAATCTCGATTTTGGTTTATGTGAAGTTAGTTGACTCTTTGACAAAACTGCTCAATCGCATGAATCCTGTATATACTTTTTGACACATGTTTGTCCGTCTGTTCTTGTTTATGACAAATTGACTACAGTAAATCAAACTTCATATGGAAGGCCATCTGTATTAAACACTGTGTACCCATGACACACAAGGTGTGTTTACCCTTAAAATTGTAAAATATTAAAGTATCAATCCCTGTCCTCATATGACCCTGTGTGGTACTTCTGTCTTTCCTAATTGTATGTATGTACCGTATATATATATTTATGTATGTAGGTAGGTACCTGCGTACCTGTGTATGTATGTATGTATGTATGTATGTATGTATGTATGTATGTATGTATGTATGTCAAATATGTAAACCATACAAGAATGACAATTTCGTACAAATATACTGTTTCACTGCTATGCTATTTTTACGCTACGGTACTTTTATGTTTGTATTCAAAGAAGGATGTTATCTTTTTCACAAGCGACCGATTGGCCGTTAGCGACAGATTAGACATGAAAGCCTGCAACTTTCCCAAGCAGTAACCTTCAAAAAATGTGTGCAGTTCATACACATAGTGTCTGTCAAATTAGTTTCAAATATCTCTTTTTGAAAAAAAAAAAAAAAAAGCAAACTGGCGATCAATCAAAGGGCTGGGGATTTAGTTTTGAGAAAACAGTGTGGCCCATGTGCGGTTACAGGGGCTGAATTACATGTAATACTGCCCGGACCAAAATCACTTCTTTATAATTTTCAGCGTCCATTTCCCACACACGTATTGACAAATTTCACATATTGTATTTCACTCGTCATCGTATTTCCGTCTCAACCATCCGTGATATTGTGAACGAAAAAATGTCTCTAGCAGAGATGCCAGCGGGTGGCGGTCCAACAAACAAAATAATTGCCTTATATACGTATGCATTCCAAGGAGTCTTTTATGGAGTTTATCATCTCTGCCTTACTTATAAAGTGAAAGATGAGGCATATGTTGGCTATGCTATGAACCCTCCGAATGCTATTACTTTCTTGCAGTTTCAATGCTTAATATCAAGTTCATTGCAATAAGTTTCATTGAACGAAAGATAATATTCTTTCGATGAAATTTTCTGTTTCTTAAATTTGTGGCCACTACAAGAGAGATGGAGAGATCACCATCAAAAGTACCCTTTAAGCTGCTTTTTACTACAGTTAAGCCCCATTATGTATCCAAATTTGAATTCGGTGGCACTAAGGCGATTTATGGCCAAACATTAAGATATTTCTTTCCACTTAAATTCTAATTTAAAAACCTCATAAGAGTTACCAATCAAATCGCTAGCTCATTTATCTGAGGAAACTTCAATTTTCTGGCATTTTCATGCCTTGGATGCGAAAATACAAACCAGGCGTAAAGCCATTAGCGTGATTAATACAATTTGAGTTACCGTCCACGTGTCGGACAAAAGCATTTGGCTCATCCTCTGCAAAATAACACCTGGACATCACACCTTTCCTTCTACGTACACCTGAATCAGTTACCTTTTGCATTTGTCGCTAGATTTACCATGCTCATGGTGGTGGAAACCCAGGCTTGTCGTAAAGCTGTTGCTTCACAGGACACTGAAGCGTCTGAAAGCTTTTATCGACTGTTTTCCAACTGCTGTTTACAATCACATTAATGCACTTGAAAATTGCTAAGTTAAACATTAAAGGTGAACAAATATTGCTCTAGTATCTTTTGGTAGAAAAGAATCAGATTAAAGAAAGTGACCGGATGTCCAAATTACAAGCCAGGCGTAACAAGTACGGAAAAAAGGAAGACTGGGGATCTTTATAAGGAAATATTGGTCACTACATTAACTTTTCTATTTCGTCAAGAGGCACCCTGATAAGCGTCTGCTCCACAATGAATTCTGAGCGTTTCACATTCGTTTAGCAAGTATTAATACGAATTCGAGCCGTTTTTACTTGAAATTTAGTCAGTGGCGTTTGACGATGACATATAACTCGGTATATTTATAATGCTTCCATTTCTGGAAATATCTTTTCATGGTCACGACCTAGTAATATCGCAAACTCGGATCATACTTCTATAATTACATTTCTTTCAATGTCTGTTGTGAAATATACCCTTCTTGACAGAACATCGCTATCAAGTTTCTATAATTATCTCTAAGGTCTTGCGTGACACGATGATTTTTTTTTTTTTTTTTTTGTTTTTTTTTGTTTTTTTTTTTGTTTTTTTTTTTTTTTTTTGTTCTTTCCCATTTCTAAAGTAAACATGCTGTAAACCATGATCACTTGTATTAAGATTTTAGTATCAACTTTCTATATTGATTTTTAGCAAAATTAAATTAGTAGCGGCACTTCATACATTTTTATGTGGACCTCGGCATAAACACTATATTTTCATACTGGTAAGCAAATATTATAGTTTACCAGAGGTCTGCAGACAAGCAGTGTTTTTTACCAATTGTTGTGCCGGTAAACTGTCTTTTAGCTGATAATTTTAAGGGTCAATTTCACAGAAAGTATTCGTGTTGTACCAGGTCATAAAGATGGCTGCTGATACAGTTTTTTAATACACATTGCAAAGAACATTTGAAGTAAGTGAGAAAAACAGATGCTTAATTATGATGAGTGTGTTGAACATCTGTGCTACAAAACTGCATGGTACCTGTTAATCTCTGGTTTTGGCAATTGTGTTTTTTTATCTGCTGTAGTCCAGTCGAGTCCAATCTAGTGCATTGTAATACAGCATGGCGTAGCATAGCAAAGTATCAGCCTGAATACTCGTTACAATATTGAACAGCACACATCATATAAGATCTACGTTTTCAAAGGAGTTGACTTAAATTGTTCCGGTTACTTCCCGTTTAAAAAAAAAGTTGGATAAAGAATTTAGCTTTCGTGTATATAAGTCTTGATAAGGAGCATAGTGGCCATTGAGCTTTTTAAACTACATTTTTCGTGCGAGGCTATCCACAACTACTTCGTCTAGTAATATAAAAGAATTAACTACCAAAGGAATGAGACTGATTAAAATGTTAAATACTTAAAAATTTCTTTTTCATAAGAAATCTTTAAAAGTTCTTTGCCATTCCTTCACAAGATCGCTCTTGGAATATGGGTGGGTAGTATGGCAGAACTGTACTTCGCAGGGGTGTCACCAACCAAGAAGGTTTTAACTAGTTGCAGATATAACTGCAGCAACCTACGGGATTAATCCTTATTTGTCATACCAAGAAGGTGGTTTTGAAAAAAAAATGTACTACGTGAAAAATACAAACCGGTTCTCTTTTTCAGATTCGCGCATGGGGACGTACTTCACAATATTTACGCTATATAATTTCTGATTCTGTCAACGAAAGATTTAAATGTAAGATCAGCTGGAATTTGTTACTCTTTTCTTTTACGAACAAACTTGTTTGATAGGTCCATTTTTTCGAAGTCGCTCATTTATGGAACAAATTGCCATACGATGAGTGAAATTATGAACATCTTTCGCAGTTCCACAAAAAAAAAGAATAATCAGGGCTCCGAAAATATCAACAAACTAGTTTACAGTAGCGAGAGAAGGCTAACTGTGTCCTCTGTGCGAGTGTGCATGGCGTGCGGCAAATTGACATCGCACCTGTCCGAGAAAGGTTCCATAGAATCCCCCAAGTGAACCGGCGGCAACGACAATGAGGACATTTTTCACTTTTTTGTGAATTCATTTTCAGTATTTAACCGGCAGAAATATGATACAAACCAAAATATTTCCTTTCGCACCGTCCATCACATGAACCTTATCATGTAGCTTCAAAGCATTTTACAACCGAGCAAATTGGTGAAATTTTTTGATACAGTCCAAAATCATATGCAAGCACCGGGCAGACTGGCAGCTTCATCTAGGTTCTCTTGCTTCATCTGTTGCATCTTGCGTTGCCGTTTGTCTTAAACCCGCGTGGGGCGTTGATGAATTTGAATCGGTTCAGGTTGAAATGGTTTTTGGTGTGGTCTTGTCAAACCTTTCTTTTCCAAATTTTTGTCCACTTCACCTTTCATGGAATTGTGTTTTGGTATCCAGTATTCCGCCTAGAATAACATTTTTGCATGCTATAGTGTATACCAAAAGTCCTTGTGTTAGCACAATAAAATCCCAACATTTGGAGTCGCGTTTTCTGATGTTCATTTGATGTGAGCATGTTCTTTGAGATTAAAGAATGCATTCGATTCTTTAGTGATTTTGTGGTCGAATATAATATTGGAAGTTCAGTAAGGACTTATATCGCGGTTTGGATCAAAACAAAAGGGTTGTGGTGTACTGCCTTTGAAAGGAAAGGACACACTTTTTGCAGTTTTGAAACACATATTTGACATGGTAATTGTTTTGACTATCTTATCAGTAAATATGTCTTGATATCTGTGACCTGTCATTTTCTCTTTTCACATTTTTACATATAATATGGATTCATATTAGACAGAGGGACAGAGTCACGTTCCCCAATTGTTTTTGAAATAAGATATGTTTACACCAAAACATTTTGCATCAGAAAACTACGGTAGTATCGTTTGATTTATTCTAAGTGTGCTGCCAATATTGGCCAGCACTCATTGGTCAGTTACTTGTCACGTGAATGAGTCCATCAGGTTCAAGTTTTAGGTTCAAATTTAGACATATTGAACAAATTGATATCTGTCTTCACCTACGCCTACCCAAAGGCGTCATAAAGAGGGGTGTTTTTTGGGGGGAGGGGGGGTGTTTTGTTTTGTTTCGTTTCGTTTTTTCTTGAAGGAGTATCCGGAGATATCCCCTCCCCCTCGTAAATTTGGAAAGTGCAGATGTGAACTGGTAGGTTTTTGTTTTTGTTTTGTTTTGGGGTTGGGGGTTTTTTTGGAGGGGGGTGGTTTTTTGGGGGGGGACGGTGGGGTTTTTTTTGGGGGGGTGGGGTTTTTTTGGGGGGGGGTGTCCATTTTGAGCCTTGGTAATAGGAAATCCACCAATGCGTGTTGAAAAGTACAAACTAACGTGCTATCAGACCTGGCTCAGGGCCGGACTCAAGTAGACCTCGACCCAACCAGGCCCCGCCAAGTTTCCTCTTCAGTCATTTTTAGCAAAATTTATTTTCGTGTGAACCTATCCGTGACTTTGCCGTTATGGGTTCATTTAGTGAATTTCTAGGCTTGCCAAACGAATTGCGATTCGGTGAGCGGCACAACAGACAGTTTTCGTTTTAGCACTGTATAAATTGATAAATGTTAAGACTTGATATGCATTGTACATGCATTGTCATCCATTCAACCTGTGTAAGAGAAAACCGTCAGTGATAATTCATTGGATGCCAGCTCACACAATACACATGGTCAGAGCTGGCGATTTAGGCCTGTAGTTAAGGAGACTATAATTATTTCAAAGACACGAAGATGTTTTGCTTTGCTGCGGTTTCTGGCCACTCTATGTTAAATTGGTTGTACCGAACAGGGGTCGTACAGTTGTTCAAACGTATTTGATAAGTACGCCTTTGGCACTGACTTGCTATGTGCGAGACCTCCAATTTCATAGTTATATCGGCGGTTGATCGATTCAGTTGCAGTTCACCTTTAACTCAGCTGAGCACAAAAAAAAACTCAACTTGTTTGTTTAATTTGAAAAATGGCTTCAAACTCTGTTATCCGGGCACCTATATTGTACACACAGATGCACAAAAATTTAGCCCCCCCCCCCGCCCCCCCCCCCCCCCCCCCGTTGGTCAAACTCCGTCATTTTGGCCTTTCAGTTGCCTTTTCCAATTATAACAAGGATAGGTCCCCATTATTACATAGCCACGTTTCTTGTAGACAGAGAGCACTGGTTAGCATCTATCAATATCTAAATTATAGGGAATATTTTCAACTCCTCAAATTAAACATTTAATGTTTCACGATGTAGACTAATTATTGTAAAACAGTTGAGCATTCGTTTCAAGTGTGAAAAACCAGGTTACCAATATCATAATATGGTTACTGTTTGATTGGCTCTGGTTCAAAAAAGTTTGGATCATCATCCCTATGCATTGAGTTGGTTTTCAAAATGCAGCCAGAGAATTTACGTCAACAACTGTACGGTCATCTAGGATACTATCGAAATTTGCCACATACAAATTGGAATACAAAAGCTGTGCAGTTCCATTCAAAATATTTGTTTACAAAAAGATCAGCCACACATCGAATCTAACACGTTCTGATATACAAAACAATGCCCGATATGAAGCGAATAAGAAACAGAGTACAAATAAACATAACCTGAACATCCTGTAAAAAAGGGCTCGGATTCTAACATAGCTGAAAAGATCCAGGGCATTATCTTTAATACCATTGTAACTTAGCTTATGAAATAAAATGCAGTGATCCAAAGTTACCAAACCTCCAGAAACATCCATAAATACATTGACGGGTATGATTCCTTTATCCATATCCCATGGTATTCTGTCAACCAATTCCAAGGCCGTATGTTCTGTGGAGTAGTTTTCACGAAAACGATAATGACTGCTATATAATAAATCGTGTCCGAAGTAGTCGTAGATCTGATTATATAAGATTCTTTCAAAACACTTTGACATTGATCTGTAATATTTCAGATTGACGCATCTACCTAGTTGTAAAATAGGTACCATGCAAATGGTTATATTAGTAATCGAAAAATACCGGTCGTGAGACATTGGTAGATGACCAGTATTACAACTTTAGATACTTCAGTTTTGATCTCACTTAGTAGACTAATTGATAATCTGTCATAACCAGAACTATACTTTGGTTTAAAGGAGTCATTGATATTTACAACCGGTGACGAGGTTGAGCGCCAATCTTTGTTGGACTGAATCTCTATAATATAATCTTTTAATGAAACAATCGGCTGGAGTTACAAGGTGAGATGCCAAGCTGGGTCAAGTGTTTGTGAAATATGTGTATAAACTTTTGCTATTTAAGATTTATTGTAACGGTCTTATTATCTATTTCAGTTAATTATCAAAAAAAATGTTTTTTTCAATTTCATTAGATTTAAAATATTGTTTATATCAGCCAAGTATTCTTGATATCATGTTTATATCTCTGAAAAGAAGACTTTAAAAAACTTTTTGTTTGCTACCGGAATTTTTTTTAAGTAGTCTGGGGCCGTATTTACGAAGAGTTTAATCTGACCCTGAATTAATTGTAAAATGAAAGCTTATGTGCCTTCAGGCCTTGAACTATTGAATCGTTGCCTAATGTTTGATCTAAACTTGCAGGATTAATTAATCTATTTTCTCCGCTGTAATATGAGTTTTGGAATAAAACGTTTCCATTTTATTAAATTAATGTTGATTTAAATCCAGATTTGATCCTGGATTAAAACATTAAATACTGGACCAAACTGACATTTCTATTTAGTAAAATGAGCCTGTAAACCCTTAAGTCCAAATTGTATCCAAGAGCATATATTGGTTAATCTTCGCAGTTTTGATCAAACATTGAGCCAAGGATTAAGTAGTTTAGGGCTCAAACCACATTTATTTTAAATGGGAGATTAAAGTTAGGATCAGATCAAATTCTTTGTGAGTACGAACACTGGTGAATGTATCAAAGCTTAAATGAGCCGTGTTTCATATTCCCCATTATTCTGTGGATATTTCGTGCATTTGTAGCAGCTCAATATTGAAGTCACTGACTAAAACTTCTTCGCTTCTCTATTTTTGCAAGATCTGGGAACTGGAAAAAAACTCATTGATAAATGTGTTGCAATTTTTAGTGTATCTGGTAGTTATCTCTACACATTTGAAACGACCATTGATTATTAATTCGACAAACTAATCTTCACATATGTTTCTGACCACTGTCAGACATCTACTGCTCATTAACTGCAACAATTTTGAATACAGTCAGGCCTCCTTGAACACTTCAGTGTGACTAAAGTATACTTTTCCAATCAAACCAAAGGTTTCTGTTTCTGTATGTAACATTTATACACAAGATTGTAAGTAACATTCGTTTGATGTCAACACTACGGTAAGCCGCTTTAACATTGAGTCCGAATCTGAATGTAAGATATCTAAAATTTGAATTATATATGTATCCAGCAATGAAGTAACCATATCAATAATAGACGTTGAGACACTACAAATTGATTTTTGGATATCTATAACTTAAATTATAGGTATGTATGAGGCACCCTTTTACTGTTTATTACGGTTTTATTGATATCGATAATTTGATTTATTAAAATGAATTAATATTATCTTTCTATTTCTTGATATCAATAATTCGATTTTATTGATATCAAGAATTCATTGATTGATATCAATAATTCGAATTTCTTGATATCAACAATTCGAATTCTTGATATCAATAATTCGAATTCTTGATATCAATAAATAAATGATGGATATTAAAACATCGAGTTCTGATATCAATTATTTCCAACCATTTCTAGATATCAATAATTTGAATTCTTGATACCAAGAATTCATTTCCAGATATCAAGAAATCCATTTATGGATGCCAAGATATGAATTACTGATATCAATAATATTGGTGAATTTTTATATCAAGAATTCGAGTTATTTATATCAATAAATACAAAATAGTTGTCCACATAGAATGCTCCCCTTGTACACTGGGAAGCAAGACTTCTGATTGGCTGGCAGCATTTGGTGCTGAAGTTGTGTATTTGGATTTAAATTCAGACGTCTGGACTGTCTGGGATCGGCAAGAACAATAGCATTTTCTACTTCCTATAAGGCGCAACACATTTTGCTCGACAAAATTGATTTCTGAACAAATTTCAAGATATTTCCCTTCTCACCAACGGACAGCGGGTGATCACATAATTTCCAGCCATTTTGGACAGTGGTAGTTGAATTCAATTTAGATACTGATAGAGAAAATGAACGTTAAGTTGTAACCAATTGAAATAAATGAACAAAAAAAATGAAACTTACAGTAATTCAAGATTAAAATAAATAATGGAGCCTTTCACCTGTTGGTAGTTATAAATCAGTGATGTCCAATAACCGCATCAGTATCACAACATTAAGAGGGAGCATACAGTGATGTGCTAAAAGGTTTCATGAATTCTTGATATCAATGAATCGAATTCTTAATATCAGGAGCTCAAGTAAATTTTATCATTTCAATAAATGATTTCTTGATATCAAAAATTCGTTTTTTTAAATCAATAAATGATTTATTGATATCAATTATTCTAATAATTGATATCAAGAATTCCTGCAATTACTTGATATCAATAATTCGAATTTTTTATATCAGTACAGAAAAAAGATTTCTTGATATCAAGAAATGGGTTTCTTGATATCAATAATTTAATTATTGATATCAATGAATTTTTATGTCAATAAATGATTTTTTGATATCAATATATAGTCATAGATATCAATAAATGAATCCTTGATATCAATAAATGAATTATTGATATTAATGAACCAGAAGTAAAAGGTTAAAGGACTCCCCATAGATATCTATAAAGGCTTTTTAGATATCTATAATATCTAATATTGAATTTTGGATGCCTAAAAAGGATTTTTATTTCTGAATAAATCATCATATTTTGAGATATCTAAAATTGAATTATAGATATGAGAATGGAACTCTTAAATTCAGATTAAATGTTAAAACGGCTTGCCATACAACACAATTATTTACAGAAACTATTCAAAAAATAAGCTGTCCTTTCTATTCCAGAAAATATGCCACATGCGTGTCATATATTTGTTTTCTGACACATAAATACCTAGAAATTGGCCATCTTGATAAATAAATTGAAACTACAGAGAAGACGACTGCATTATTGCTTTTTAATGAAGAAAGAGGTGAATTTTGATGCGCTGGTGTTTATTTTCATACAATGAATCTCTAGGTAAATTTGTTTCGATCCTAAAAAACATTGCTTGTTAAGAAAACTGCAAACGTACATCCTTATGGAGTAAGTCTAAAAACGGTTTGCTTTTCGTCTGACGCTTTTACCCAGCCGACTTGATCAATAATGGCTCAAACTTTTTATTTACGCCTGTATATCGTTTCCACTAATGGAAATTCAATTCAAATGTGAGCAGATCGACCTAAATCACACTAGACAAACACAAGTGGACACGGGTCTCAAGTCAGGCATGGAGAAGATTCCTTCATTAATATGCAGGGAGAAATCAAGTTTAAGATGCTGAAGCTCACAGTTTGGGAGTACTGTTGAAGCATGTACTTACAAAATTGACATGCTGTGGTTTCTGGCTACTGTATCTTAAAAAGTTGTACCCTATGAACATGGGTCGTACAGTTTCCCAAATTAATTTGGTAAATACACCTTTGGCTATGATTTGTTCTGGGCAGTTCACCATTATATTGGCGGAGGGTGGACTTACAATATAGCTTCTTGACAGTCTCATACAGACCCAACTGAGTCTGAAAGAAGTCAGCTGACCCATTTAATTAAAAAATGGTTCAAATTTTGACATCTGGAACCCCTAAATTGTGTGTGGTAATGAAGATTATATTTCAAAGATCAGAGGATCTATTTAGGCCACTGTTGACCAATACAGATTCACACATGCCACAGGTCACACCTACAGGAGATTCAGTCATATAAGTATTATGCACGGTGGAGTCGAGTTTGGGTTGCTATGTCATCACAAAAAAAAAAAAATGTGTGTATTGCTTATGGTCTTTTTGATAATTTTGAGGTCTGCACTTTCTGTCTACTGAGCTGGTTGTACTCTATGAACATGACCACATTGTTGCTTAAACCTGCTTCGGTCCATTAACGAGAAACGCGTTTTACTTGTAACAGCCAATTATATCTTTCAGCTGTCACGTCAGTTATATAAATGGCTTTGTTGACGAGGGGGACGTAAAAAGCAGGTCCCGGTATACACCGACATTTTTATCCATTTGTTGCACATCAACTTTTGAATTGAGGCAAACAGCTGACACAGCTACTCGTCTGGAGTTGGACGCTCATCAGGAAATAATGCAGCTGACACAGTTACTCGTGTGGAGTTAGACGCTCATCAGGAAATAAGGCAGCCGACACAGCTACTCGTGTGGAGCTAGACGCTCATCAGGAAATAATGGAGCGTACGCATACAAACAAGTTTTAAATGTTCGGTGCAGCCGTTGTGTTCTTTCATGTAAATCTCTAACAAGCTTGACGAGGAGAGAATACGGCATGAACACTCTCTAGGTGTGGCGTTTTGAGCGTCAGGAAATGTTGATTACATTGTTATTTTAGCTGGCAGCTCAACTCGTCGCTATAACTGAAAAGAATATTTCTAGTCGGCTAGAGAAATTTGACAAGTTTAGCCAGCTCTGTGTGAAAAAGAAGCATCCAAAACAGGCTTTTTCATCTCTCTGTGCACGCAATGTTCGAACGTGTAAGACACAATACCAACATTTTCGGGACAAAGCTACACCGCGCATAAGAAGTCAAATGACGCACCGGTATTGTGATAACAATAGAATAACGAATTGGAATAAAATAAAGGGATGTTCTGATAAAACTGTGCTGAGAATGTTGGGACAAATGTGGGATGTGTTATTATCATTAAATTATGAAATCTCGAAACAAAGACAACGTATGTTCTAATAAGAGCGTAATGATAATAACTTGGAACAAACAAGAGATATCATGATAACACCATAACAGCAGAATGACTAAATCTCGAAACGATCAAGAGGAATTTAACTTTTTATCATTTTTCCTTTAACTGAAACTACTGCTACACATCAGTTCTCATATCGTTTTTTTTAAGTTGATCATATCTGTAGTAATACTATTCTGTCTTCAAATTGGAAGCTTTGGTTTGAAGCGGATTCTGCAAGGTGGTTTATATTTTATCTCGGTATGCACCAATAACTGTTTGAACAGATACATTATATGAGGGAGCCATTGCATTCTCAATATGGTGTGCCATAAACGACCAGAATTTGTGAGCCCGAAAGCCGCAGACTTCCTTTCAACAATTTAGCATCCCAATAAGTCACTCAGAACATCATTTGGCAGCAGTACACCAGAAATAGGCCGACTCTGCAGTCTTGTTCTGATAGAAAGTAGTAATATCGAGTAGGCCAAAATTAACTACTGCATTTTTTTTACAATATACTTAAACAAATATCGTAATTTGACACTAAATGCAGGCTGATTTTAATCCATGGATCTAAAATTTAACGAATATATGTACAAATACAGTTTAGCTTCAGTGCAAAACATTTGCAGAAAGGTGCATCTGTTTCAATCGTGCAAAATAATGCCAATTTTTGATGGAAGGACAGAAGCCAGTCACTGTTACTTTTAATTTCTGCCATACGTTTAAAGTGTGTAGACCCCCCCCCCCCAAAAAAAAAAAAAATCAGATGAACACTTTGTTTAACGGAAAATATGTTGCCACCAACAGGCATCAAAGCTTATATGTACAAGCATTTGCAAAACATATTGCGGATGTTTTAACACTGGCTCTCTCTCTTCAATGTTATGATTTTACTCAGAATGTAAACAAATTCTGCAGAATTCCTCTAAAAATTTCCATGTTTCTTTTTTTTCTCTTTTGTGATATTTGGACGGAAGTTGAAGACTATAACATAACAAAACTGAGCTCAACAATATTTAATCCCCAAACCTAAACAAAATGACTGACTCCTGTTCGTACTAGACAGGCAATAAGACATGTAATCTATAGTGTCCGCACACATCGATGGAGAAAACTACTGACATGTCTTTGTACACCGTATGTTCTCCTGTTACACTTTTTTTTTATTTGGAGTGGCTTGTGTGTGTGTGTGTGTGTGTGTGTGTGTGTGTGTGTGTGTGTGTGTGTGTGTGTGTGTTGGGGGAGAAGGAAAGGTTTGTTTGTTTTTAATTTTTTGATACAGCGTCCATTTCTTTTAAATGAAGCGCGTCACTTTTTCATGTTTGAGGATATTTTTTTTTCGAATGTTACTTTTTTTAATTTATGCACCATTAGCACGTAAAATATTACCACTATGCGGCAGCGCTATCAAATGACAAACTGTTCACTCACGTAATTTCGGTGTTCTAATTTTTGTTTCTCTAAAGACACAAAAATAGAAACACTATAAAACATTATTTTCAAATAGACTCATTGGAACTATTACCTAAATAGTGAAACTAAACTTCTGTTGAAGAATGGAATGCAAAAACCATGCAAATAGCGTCACAAGATAGTATATATATATATATATATATATATATATATATATATATATATATATATATATATATATATATATATATATATATATATATATATATATATATATATATATGTATATGTATATATATATAGGGAGGCAGATACATACTTCAATAATCTCCTTTAACAATAAAAAAACGTTTTGCAATTTACAATGCGCATATGTTTATGAAAACATTCGTGGATCTAAAACAAATTTAGAAAACGGTTAAAACATGGGTCACCCCCTTCCAGCTTTTGTGCTCGCAAAAGCCAGAAGCTTTTAATCATTAATGTTCAGCATATTTTGGTTCAGATTTACAGGTTATTGGCCACGTGCAGTGAAATCGTTGATTTTTTTTAAAGAACAGAGTAGAGTACGTGTATTTACATGCTGGACGGTACAATTTTGGGAGCAGGGACTGGGTGTGTGGTGAAAAGCTGTATAGTTGAAGGATAGAAAGCCAACGTGTAGTCGACAACATAGTCTTTTTTTTTTTTTTTTTTTTTTTTTTTTTTTTTTTGGTGCAGTGGAGTACATAACTGACAAAAAGCCAATGCTTAAATCTACAACCCCCACCCTTATTTTCCCGGGGCACAAGAGTCTGCATGAAGAGATAAAAAGCGTATGTGTAATCTTCAACGATTATGTTGCTGGGCAATACAATTTTGCGCAAATAATATTAAACCAATGTGAATTTGCAGCGCAGTTGACATAAAACGATTTAAAGGCAACGGACGTATTTTGGAAGAAGCAAGAAGGCAAGCAGACAGGTAGCTGTGTACATCGATTTATTTATGCCTGCACGTACATAGATTGATAATGCCCTTTACTATGCACCACCCCCCCCCCACCAAAAAAAAAAAAAGAAACTCAATTGTAACACTTCATTTTTTCGAATTTCGCGGTAGCCACAACTTTGCAGTTCATATGACAAAAAGTGGTTTCAACATATTTTATAAGGCGAATGATTGAGAAAGAGAACAAAATGGTGACTGTTGGGAAGCTGTTTAACATGATATATAGGATATACTCCTAGGTGCAGCTTCTGTGCCTTTGATTATTTGACGGGCACTATCATGTGGAAGTGATGACCTACTGCTCTTGATGAAAACAGCATGAGGCCGGCAAAAAGGTAAAAACTGCCTTTCATCTCATACTACCATGTGCAGTCCCAGAGAAAGGCCACATTTATTTCAATTTCTTCGTCCTGTCAGACTTGTATTAAGCTAAACAGACCTTTAGATGGCTTGTGTTTTTTACCTCACACATGTGGAGGAATATCAAACTATTTCCCAATCTAAATCACATGGATTAAGTTATGTCTGGCCAGCAGATCGTACCGAACCGACTCGCACTTCAATGTGGGCGTGGTCCACCATTGGCCTATTTACTCTTAGCGGAAGGTCACTTATGCATTTTCATGTACATCCGTGCTTTTTACAAGGCCCGTATACACGCTTGCCTGATCCCACATTGAACCTCTTGAAATTCAGCGAAAGAAGTGGTCATGTTGTTGGCAATAGGACCAAAGCTAATTGTCCGTGGAGTAATTAACATTCACGTTTCAACGCTTGGCCTTTGTCAGTCTCCTCTCTCGCTTAGCATAAAAGGACCATTTTTGGCCGCATAGAAGCGGTCTCTGATGTACATAACGCCACACCAAGCTGCAAATTGCAATCTAATTCTTACTTCTTTTCGCTTCCATTTTACAGGTCAACTTTCAAATGTAGATCTTATTAGTAGATAATGATTCTCCTTGCAAATTGTCGCACCTGTTGAAGAATTGTTCCCTTGCCGATAAATCACATCAAAGTGTGCTGTTATATTGGGAATCTTGACAGTAAACGACCCGTTTTATTCCTATATATGGTACATATATACATTTAGGCAGATCGTTTCTCTGCAAAACCCAAACTCCCGTGTAGCTTAACTCCAAAACAGAAATAAGGCAACCTGTAAAGGGATCAAATGCGCGCTTGAACTTTCTCGATTATCCTGCTCTTGGCGTATCCACTTTAAATCTCATTCTTTTTAATTTTGATCGAGCTCAATTCGATGCGTTCCATTGTCATTTCCATTGTGTTTTTAATTTTTTTTTTGTTTTTTTTTTTGTTATCATTATTATTATTGTAATGATGGTGGGAAGGTCATGAAGACAGCCGCGTAAGGGGGATAACATACACCAATCATTGGGGGATCAAAGAATAAAATGTTCCTGTCGATCTCAGTACAAAGGTAGGACAGATGCGACCATTGCGTTGAATATACCTCAATGAGGTTTTAAACTTTTCACATTCTAATCCACGATTTATGAAGTCGTTCAGATACTTCCTGTCGGTTCTACACAAATGAATAAATGCTTTCAGAACCAGCGTTCTTTTTTAGGTGATAACAAACGTACCCAGGTTCCCTTTTCAAATGGATTATGCAAAACCATCGGGGCTGAGCTGACACAAACACAGCCCTTTTATATCTTTTTTGAAAGAGACGTCATTCAATTGTACAAAGATATAGTTTATCAGTGCGACACAGCGACATCCTCGGGTTCAATTTCAGTTATCATAACAACTAAATGATTATTGAATCCACCGTGTATCCAGGTCTTGCGATGTTTTGGATTATACACTATCAATCAGCATTTTGCTGTATAGGTAATGCTCTATTGACAAGTCTACAAAGTGTACATACAACAGTGAAAAGATATGGGAAACGATTATCCGTTTATGTTAGTCATTCGCCCAACAGGGCCAATAGCGACTGGTCACATATCTGTTAAATATCGTCTACCTAGAGTGTTTATTTGATATTCGCTTAAATTGAAATTATTTGAGTCGGACTACAATAGAACTTTGTCACAATAATATGTTCTTGACAATCAACTCTCTTATGTGGGCATTTTTTTCAGCTGTGCCTAAAGAAAATTCTTGAACCAGCCTGCCCCCTATCTTCACAAGTTAATTCTTTTTGCCTGGCCTTAAATCATCATTTTAGTGGGTACAAAAGATGTTAAACTAGTTATAAATTACCTCCTTAGATCATTCGCCTGGTATCCCCAGAGCTTACACGTAAGATAGATTTATTACGTGCTTTAAACATTCAATAAGACTGCTTCATTATTTTTTCGTCCATCGTGATATCTACATGTACGTTTTCCTGAAATATAACTAATGTGTGGCCCGTTGTTTTTAAACAACGTTTACCAGAGTGACTAATCGAACAAGTGTGACCATTTAACAGTGAAAGTAAGCTATCGGATCGACGGAGGTGCAGAAAATGACATACACCTGTGAAGACCTATTTTGATAGGTTTTTTTTCTATCTAGATTGATCGACCGACAGGTATTTATATGCCCCATAAATATACTTAATCCCATCAGAGGTAAAGTTTTAAAATACTTCAACAGGCCACAATCTATATACATGCTTTTAAAATATACAATATATAGTCAATTATCCGCGCTTATCACCATGTAAATAAAAAGAAATATGAAGAAAATAATTACATTTGTGTGTTCCACATTATAGGGCTGGTCTTCTCTTCACCAGAGACGAAATATTGAAAAAAGTCAATGTTATATCGGCTTCTCCGCCCAAGACACAGTAGGGCGCAGCGCTATACAATTTGAACATGTATCCACTAAAAGACCAAAATATGAAGAACTAAAAGGACGGGCAGAAAACTTGATCGCTTGCCCCAAATCACTTTTATTATATCTATTAGACTCATTAATTGCCCAAAATCAGGGGATTTTGCCAACTTGTGCAACTTACACTGAAACACCCCCGCGTGATGTCAGTGCATCGGCCTATGTTAAACGCTGCTCACCATGCTGGGGATATACTACGTTGTGCCAAAAAGGAATCATCCCCATTTCAATTTGTCATTCCTTTAAAATGATCCTGCCAGTTGTCTGTTCTTCACAAAAAAGGTTAGACGGATTGTTATGGTGTGAATATATTTTCGAAGTTTTCTGTTCTGTGAATGTTCTGTACATTTCCCAGCTAATTGCGAAACACGTAACGGAGGGGCAAATCTGGCACGTCAGCGTCACACTGTCATTAGTGGTAAGGGTATTTTAAAATTGGATGTCGTACCAACTGGAAGTATTACTACAGTCTCATATAGAGATAAGGTGAAGTTATATATATATATATATATATAGAGAGAGAGAGAGAGAGAGAGAGAGAGAGAGAGAAAGAGAGAAGAATGAAAGAAAGAAAGAAAGAAAGAAAGAATATTATTAATATGTACCATGAAATCACCATGTGTGATTTATTTTTAGACGAGACACTTGTGGTACACATAAGCGTTTCCAACAAGACTTGTAAACATTAGCAAAACGATTCGTGTATGATTAAGGGGGAGCTTCATTCATGTGTCACGTATCACTTCATGTTGATATATAACATTAGGGTAATGTGTGTTCCCAAAGTCCAAGCCCACTAAAGGAATAAGTGCCAATATTTCCATGTCTCTGTGGAGCGAAATTGTCCAATGCAACACGGCCAACACAAATGTATTTTTCGCGCGTGCACGTGAGGGTTTTCATATGTACGTGTGTATGTGTGCTTCTGCACCGACATGGTACCCATATGCCCTGATATGACCAAGCAGGCGAATTGTTCCGTTAGCATCGACCTTCAATCGGCTTGCTTATAGCTGAAGTGTTGCATTGTGCTTGCAATTTATCGTCATATTTTATTCTGTGGCCTTTGTAATTTTTGCATATTCTTTGTATATTTCTCCTGTTATGGAGGCTAATAAAGTCACTATCATCATCATCATCATCATCATCATCATCATCATCATCATCATCATCATCATCATCATCTTTATAAGTCAAGAATTATTTACGTAACTGCCTTTTTGTTTATGCATATAATGCTTGGTTTTACACACTCCGTTATTGTTTTATTCTGTGAACAATTTGACACTGTTTGACACGTCTCATAAAGATCTTCAAAAATCTATCTGTTTTCTCGGGAAAAAGAAAAAGAAAAAAGCGATGCAATGCTTGGTTTTGTCCCTTATCTTTTGATGCCAGCGGCGCTTACCCCTCATATTTGTCTGAAAAGTATCATTTGTGCATAGGTGGTCAGTCAAACAATGTATTAGCGAGATCCTTAAAAGCTTCCAATAAGTCGTGACAAATTCTGTGTAATTTAGCCGAGCCAGCGGAGGCAGGTTGGTGACTTATGGTGTTCCCTGCTTTATTACCTGGACCTCTGCCTTTGCCATGAACGCTTACATGTGTATGAATAAATTAATTTAGATCCACCCCATTTCATTTATTTGCCCCCATTCCGTTTCACTGGCATATAATAACGGCTTCGTGTCAAGGATTTGAGGGCAACTCTCTTGGCATTGCAATCATATATTGCCGCAGACAATGTAAAAGGAAATCAAGTGATTGGCTGAAAATTAGCTTTAAGGATTCATTGAACATTTGTGCCAGTGTAACGAACGGTGGTTTGTCTTCATTACGCAGGAATCATTAATTTTCCACCTCCAATTGGACTCTTAAATTGTTCAGTTCGCTGTCTATTTTCTGCGCTTGCATTCTCAGACAAAGATATCTTAAATGAGATGAAGTCAATATATCGAAAAGGCAACATTGCACTCAACAATATTCGTTCACTAAGCAAGAGATAAAAGTTGCATTCGTTGTTTTGAAGAAAAAAAGCCAGCGTAGATTGATCTTCAACGCAAGACAGTTCAACAAAAGTGAACAGCCACGGTCAATATTCGTGTGTATTACTTGACAACAAAAATATATTGAAGTATATTATTTTTCTCATAAATCGCCCTTCTTGTTAAATTATTTGTGTTCGCACTGATTTGAATTCTACTTGCCTATTTTCATTAACATAAGGAAGACTGATAGGGTTCAACTTCGACACGACCGCGACGGAGTCCAGATTGGTTCTTCCCTGTGTCAGTAATAGGTACCCAATATTTATATCAAAAATTGCCACCGTCGAGCTGAACTTTCCTCCAACACACGACATAACCTTTTATTGTCTCTCCCACCCCAATTGTGATCTCGTGGAAGACGTCTTATAGATGGTCAACATTGGGGACGTATTTAAGTATCTACCTCAACTATTGCTCACGTTTTCAGAGAAAGGCTACGTTTGATGAGATTGGAGCGTATTTAGTGGGACTTTTTATGTAGCCGTTTGGAGTGCCAATCGCTTTGCAACTTATTACCCTGATTGCCAAACTGTCAATCTGATGGAATAGATTGATGATTTATTTGTTGGTAATGTCGGCCACAGACGCATTGGTAAATAAACGTTATGTGGCAAGGCAAAGTAAAAATTGTCCTTCCTATTTTTCTTGGAACAATACTGTTTCGATTTGCCACCTTATTGCCCTTGGCAGTTGTGCATCGTTATGAATTGCGCGTTGGTGGTAATGCAGCGAATATATTTCTATTAATGTTGACGTGAATTGAACAGTTCGTTTACCTAAAAAATGAAATTAAGCAAAGTGGAAAGTTGATTAAAGCAAATTTACAATGAAACCCTTATTTGCTTCAGTTGATCTATCGGTGATACGCACTGCGCTTTAATCAAGAAGAGAGAGTCTATATAATGCCTTCGTTATTCATAAGTATTTAATTCATCAAGCATTTTACATTTTAGTCGGTTGGATTCTTGATATATGACGCTTTTCGCTTCAATGTAACCGCTTGCTAAATGAAATGGGGTTAAGTTTTTACACCGAGTGAAACCCCTCACAATTCTCGTTGATCTTGTGGCCAATATATTGTCCCTTACCCCATGCTAAACACAACGGGATCATATTCCTAGATTATTTTTCTTGTGCCAAATCTCCCGAGTAAATGCCATCCAAGCGGCTTAAAAACTCCATTCTTAATAGCATGAATTGTTGCCGATTATTCTATTTAACATAGTGTTATCCGCGACTCTGGGACCTTGGCATGTTTCGGCCATTAGCTTTCTTCGGGGACAAATAAGCCGCGTTTCCGCCGGCAATCATATGAGGTATTAAGTACAAATCCCCCATAATTAGTGATTTAGTCAGAATTTTGTCACACGTTGATAACAAAAATTACATTTTACGGCGGCCGCTATTGTATATTTTAAGACGGCGCTATGAAATAAAAAGCTGATCTCTCCGAATTGAATGCATGCGTAATCAAATGAGGTGGTTATCCCGCCCAGAGGTCATATCTTACATAAAAAGTGCGCAGGTCAGATCAATATGGCGGGAAAGGCCGTAAATTCAGCAGACGATCGGCAGATTGACAAAAACCATTCAATGGGTATAAAACCCCATCTTAATAGAATGAATGTTTACAAGTAACAACTTAAGAGTCTTGACAAATGAACTATCAATCAGAAAGGTGATTGAACAATGTATTGTGCTTTCTGTGTTAGCAGTTAGTTAAATTTCATATTTTCATCCCGAGAAATAGATGTCACAAAGCACCCAGATATGAAAACAGCCTATAACAAGTGAACATGATCATGATAATCGCTTTGATAATAGTAATATAATCTGCATTGTCACATATTTTCTTCCATTCCCGTACCACAACGGGCTTTTAATACAAACCGTATAAGGTGCAACTTCCATAAGAGTGGTATAACACTGGAAGAATGTTCTTGAGACGTTGGGGGAACTTTTTTTTTTATGCGAACTTTGTCTTGATTTCACCGGTCAGTGCCGTGACTGGCAACTGATTTCTTTTTTTCTGTACTATGAACAAATGAAGATCAAATGGGACACTTTCATGCACTATTTTTTCCAGCGGCAATGACATTAAACATGAGACAAACATATCATAGCGTGATTCGTAGACAATATAAGGTACTAAATTCGCAATGCTTACCTTTTAGAAAACAAATTGTCGGCATAAATCAATGAATTTTACCAAATATAGTGTGTCTTTTCGTATTTTATCACACATGTTACTTCTGATAAAAATGGAACACGTCTTCAATTCCATGATTAGAACAAAGTAGGCAAAGGCACTCGTGAAATTTTGTATCCAATAAAAGTTTGTTTTGGTAATTTTTTGTGTCCTTTTGGTGTGACATGTATATCATTATAGATTTATCTGTCATAAAAGAAAGGTTTGTATGTTTGTGTCTTGTATGTCCCAGAAAAGTTCAACATGATGCAGCGACAAGGATCTATATTCGCTTGCAAGATGTGAATAAACATCGGTTTATTTGACTTTGGTGTGCCAACAACACTATTACTATGCAAGGAAAAATATAAAACAGACTGAGCTGGTATTCGCGTCATTGCTTTGTATGAGAGATTATATATTCGTGTGATTACACGGGTAAGGCTGCGAACACGGTCTGATAGTCCCCTGCTGATGGTTCGTAATTTTTTGTCACAAGCGGGAAAGTATGTGTTGCAAATAAAATCACTTCAAGAATGTGATAAATAAAATTAATATTGAAATTATCACTGCTCAAACTGGTTATGAATGGTCAGAGTCTGTAACCGATAGGGCAATAAAGCTGTCGAAGAAAGACTTTCTGATGGTGTTTTTTTTTCACGGTGAAAAATCCATTTAAATGTTTACATGTAAAATCGGTAATCATTTAAGCCCCCCCCCCCTTTCCGCGAATGAAAACGTTACCAGTCCGGCTCCAGCTAAATAACTGCATTACGTGCCTTATCATACTCGATGGTGGTGTACAAGTACCGGTAATGAACTTGAATGCGTAGATTTAAGTGCGAAATATACATTTAAATGAGAGGGATACAGTCAATGAATTGAGGGGATTGCGGCTGTGTGTTTCATCGCCGAGAAAATTATACATTACTACATCAACACACGCTGCGCATGCGTGTAACATGCTATCGCAGCACCTTCAGGCCAATCTTTGCTGCGCTTTTTATCATCTCTTCAGATGTACTGCTGCTTTCGCGGATTATAGACTCGACAGTTGAGACCAGTGTATCAAAAGCAATAAATTGTGAATCAGTTAGTGAGATGGTGCACATTCAGAATCGATAAGTAACAAAAGAGAAGACGATTACAAAGGGAAAATCGTTCTGAGCGTGTCTTATCTTTTGTTGCATCCAAATACAGGTTATGATTTGGTGTTTTTTCGCCCAACAAAATCCCCGCATCGAGGGCCATTTGCACGTACGTGACTCAGATTACCCCCGTCTTTGTATATTTACTGTGACAAGTGTATGAAAATCGTTCTTAAAATGATCAGAGTACAATATATTGTGGTTTGTTGCCGCACAAGTAGTTTTTGTTTGCCATTTCCCCCCGTCAGAACTTCAAACTGAGCAGCAAGTTGATCCCCATGAGCATTATTTGCACTTGAAATGCGAGGAACTCTGTTTGTTGTTACCATTATGACAACCAGAGGGCGCTGCCAATTTGGATCAGCCAACCAACTGAATCCCCAGTGAAGCTGTCGTTAGGCGATGTGGCGAGGCTATTTGTTTCACTTTCTTATTTTGTCAAAAGTCGAGCTGATAAAATTGCTATTATTTTTTTGGTGAATGTAAAAATTTATGAAGTGGACCTGCTGGGGTTTACATCCTAAATAAGCCTGATTATAAACGATATAAATTATTGTTATATGACGGATAAAAACATTCTATATTGCAGTGAATTAACAGATGAGCACGGCCGGGGGGGGGGGGGGGGGGAAGGCTTGGTTAACATAAAAAAACTACAAAAATGCTTTAGTTCACTGCAATTACAACAGACTTTGCCTAACATGTACTGAAATACTTATTGGTTTAGTGTGATTATCATAATTTAAGCTCATGATAGTTTTCAGTGTAGTTCAGTGCTGATGTCCAGGCAGTTTTCGGTTCGAAAGAAACGAAATCCGAGTTGATGCCGTCTCATTGTTCTCCTGTGCACTATATCGACAAATGGAGCAATAAAACCAGGTGGGTATATCATGTACGAAAGGCAAACCCCGATTCTTTTCTATACGCGTTGCTTTGTTCTGTCTTCCTTCCATTTTGCGCATATACCATGAACATTCTATGTATTTTTGTGTCATGACGTCTATTTTCCTGACCATTGTTTTCCTTCGACATTCTACTTGACCGTGGTGTCGTTTTTACACTGTTGTTCCTTCTGTCTGTCTCCTCTGTTTTTGGTCTTTCAGACTTTATTTTTTATGAGAGATGAACATTAAACTTCAGTCGTTTTCTCTTTGTCTTTGGAAAAAAGTACTTTTCTGTGCGGGGGGGATTTGGCCTTTCTTTCTTTCTTTCTTTCTTTCTTTCTTTCTTTCTTTCTTTCTTTCTTTCTTTCTTTCTTTCTTTCTTTCTTTCTTTCTTTCTTTCTTTCCTTCTTTCTTTCTATCTTTCTTTCTTTCTTGCTTGCTTGCTTGCTTTCTTTCTTTCTTTTTCTCTTTATTTCTTTTTTCTTTCTTTCTTTCTTTCTTTCTTTCTTTCCTTCCTTCTTTCTCTCTATCTATCTATCTATCTATCTATCTGTTTGTCTATCTATCTATTTATTTATTGCAGTGCGGGGGTGTTAGTGTTTTGTTTCTGTTTTGCTTTTTTAATGCTTTTGTTACTTTTTTATTTTTATTTGGGGTTTGGTTTTTTTTATTGATTTTGTTTTTTGTGTATTTTTAGTGATGAAAATATGTTTAAGCAAATATCGTAAACCATCAAGAAGGCTGTAATCAACTGACGTAGGAAAAACCTCAGACACAGGCATTTACAATGAGAGCCATGAGGGCTGCTCCAGAATTATTGGGAAGGGTCCCATCACTTTGCACATACATTATTCAGACATGCGCGAAATTTGCCCACATAGGCGCAGTTAGCATTATGTAACGTATAGGAGCCCAGGCAATATCGTTGCAGTACGCAGAATCAGGTATATACTTTTTTTTCAAGTAAGACACGACCAATGCTCCTGCAGCAACAAACCAAGTGTATCGCAAAAGTAGTCCACATGCCTTTGCAGTCGTGAGGTCTTGAATTATCAGAGAGGAAGTCCTGTTCTTGAGGCTTTTATGTGTGGCGTCTCTTTTAACCCAATAGAGAACAATACAGTTGACATATAAGATGCATACTATTGGGTGCCATAGATATTTCTTGTACCCTGAAAACATGATGAAAATAGGATTCATTAACCTACACGGAGCTATTTTACAAATGTAGTGTCGTTCATCTTCCTTGAGCAATGTCACCTTGAACTACCTTTTTTTTCAAATTATATTAATACAAACCTTGATTTTCACCTGGGGATGTCAATTAACTCTTAACCACCCTCCTGCATCCAAATATTTACAGGGAAACGATATGTCCTGAGGCTGCTTTTCAGAAAGCATATATATATAATCTTCCCTGAAAATAATCTTGTTCTTTCACTTCTATATTTGGCAAAGGATCAGCCTGAAAACATGATCTTCCCAACAGATTCCCTGATGTATCTCTTTGTTCTATAATGCTTCACAAATCAAGCAAACCCTAGATAGAGGCGTCATTTTGACCTGCAGAAGTAAACCTTCCTACTGAAAAGGTTTCATCATCATTAACATCTCTTAACATTTATACAATATACAATATGATACTCTCTCCCAATGCTGTATAGAGTTGTGTGTGAAATTATTTGCATGAAATTTCATCATCATGTAGGTATATATCAAACTTAACATGGTCTTGACCGACAGCACACAATCTCGTTAGGTGGCAACAACTTTTGCAACTTCTGCGCCCGCCAGGTACTGATGCTTTAGTTGCTGAGTTCCTGGTGCGCAAACAATGACGTCATCAGCAGACATGGTAAAACATTGTTCAAATGGCGAGGCCGATGTCAATAATTCTGGACCGCCCCCCCCCCCTTGTACTTAGCCATATAATATGTCACTTTACTTATTTCCATGAAACTTTAATATTCGTTAATAATTAGGATATATGATAGTAACGCTATTTTACGGTTAAGCGTATAAGACACAAAGTCAATGGTAATTTATGCGAAGTTTAAAGAGAAACTAGCAGGTGGTTTTGCAGAATTTTGCAAATCTACAATTGTAAAAGCACACATTTTAAAAAATAAGACATAACTGCCGCAACAACTCCTTCGCAGATTAGTCTTGGTGTATCCAGAAGTGTCCGTTTGCAATTTCGAAGCAGTTAGCACGTTGGTTTCAGAGAAGAAAATTTTCTTTACAACATTGTCCTCACAAAAAGCGCAAACCTTTCATGGGGAAAATCAGAAAGTCACTGAAGTCACTTAATTCGAACAGAATCCCGTCAATGATTTTGTGGAAGTCGAAAGTGCGAATTCTTGAGAGACAACAAAATATAGAAAGGTATCATTTTGAAATAGAGCTGAATATGTGTTTATATTAATCGAGCACTAGAAGTCTGTTATAAATGGCATTTTAAGCAAAACCAGGACTAGAGGCTTAATATGGTACTCTCAAAATTAAGTGATTACAAAACAAATGAACCTATGACAATTATTACGCCAAAAGCCGAAATTCCATACCAACATGTTCATTAGATGAATTCTTTTACATCTTGGAGAATACGTGTGTGGTATTTTTGGTATGTCAGTTTTGAAAACAATACCAAGGCATCCCGGACAGTATATTAACTCGTGTAACATAGACAAAATAATTTGCGAACTGAGAACTTCCTTTGATGTTCTTATAATTCTGATACAAAACCTGTGGCACAGACATAAGAATTTGAAGTTCAAATATACATGTACCAAGCGGATGGAATTCCTGGCCACTGGGACAAACTGATGAAGATTCATTTTGTATACTGGAAGTGTCGACCTGTTTGTTTATCTTGATGCATCTAGTCGAAAGGCACGCGATTGCAACGCTACCTGCTTCGTGGGCTTGTCAACACTGTCCAATCTGCACACAAAAACAAACCAAACATCCCATCTCACATCTGACGCCCTGTGCATCTCAACCGCATTCACAAAGAGCTCTGCCCCCACGACACGTGGCGGGGCACTGTTCTTGACACGTTGAGAGCTGCTTCAATTTGCATCAAATTCAGAGAAGATAACCTTTTTCGAATTTTCCCAGCAAACAATTGAAGACGTCCAGGTGCGACATCAAATGAAAAAAATAGATATGTTATTTAAAGAACTACCGCGGAGATATGACATTAACTCATTTAGTGCTGAACACAACATCAGTCGTGCTCTTTTGAATCATGGTAATGATTCACGAGTCAAACTCCGGGTTAAAAAAAATCTTTCATTTCATTGAAGTACATAGTATTAGAATGCTATATTCTTTTAAAAACAGAAGAAGAAGAAGAAGAAGAAGAAGAAGAAGAAGAAGAAGAAGAAGAAGAAGAAGAAGAAGAAGAAGAAGAAGAAGAAGAAGAACAAAGACAAAGAAGACGGTGAAGGTGAAGAAGAAGCAGAATGTGAAGGAAAAGAAGAAGAAGAAGAAGAAGAAGAAGAAGAAGAAGAAGAAGAAGAAGAAGAAGAAGAAGAAGAAGAAGAAGAAGAAGAAGAAGAAGAAGAAGAAGAAGAAGAAGAAGAAGAAGAAGAAGAAGAAGAAGAAGAAGAAGAAGTTTTAAACATAGCACCAGTGGTCCTCACCAACAGAAAAGTGCATTTGAGTGGAGACACACTAAAATGTCTTCTTATTCCAGTTTACAGAAACGTGTTAGTTTCATAATTTGCAATAGCAACAAATAAAGTTGTGCACTTTCTGTTATACCACATTTTTATAGTTTGGCTGCTTGTTTATGTATTTAGCTACGTGGGAACCATTCATTCATATATGAAACATAGAAATGCAAAATATTTCAGTTATGCCAGTGAGAAAGAGGAAAGCTGGCTTTATTCACTTCGCAACATAGTGGTGGTATATTGAGCTGAATAGAACTTTGATAGCGCAAGGAGGTCGGACTATGATCTGCCCTCTAGATCCTGAAGAATATAGTCTTTGAACAGGCTATCCAGTGTAAACATGTTCTTTCATCGTCATCATCGCCGTCGTCGTCATTATTATTATCATCATCATCATCATCATCATCATCATTGATTACTCTATATAACCTTATGTTGATTGAGCCAACCGCATCTTTGTCACACTCATCCACATGTGCGGCTGGGAAAACTGTTCAATAATACTATACTATTCTTCATGACATAAAGAAAAGAAGCAGACGACACTACAAGATCAAACGCTCGCTGCTGATTTTGATGGGGGTGACGTTACTTTGGCTTTGGGTCATTCAGAGATAAAGCCAGACATTATGCTGTCACCTCACATATGAGATATCGTTCACAAAGGCACATGAAAAAAAAAGGAAAGAAATACCAGACCTTGCTCATCTGCTACCAAAAACAAAAAACAAAAAACACCGAAGTATTCATAAACCGGATTTGATATGAATCCCTCAGCACAAAATAGAATGTGCGGGTAACATGACTCCCGCTGGGACAATGCCTCAACTGAATCCCAACTTTGCGGCAACATCCTGAGAATATTTTAACTTGAAGTAATCCGTATTATTTGAAGGAACCAAATGTATTAGTCCAACTGAGACTGACATTTGAAAACAAAACAAAAACGAAAAAAACATTGTGTCTGGGACCACGTACTGACTTCAACGTTTTATTTTGAAGGGAAAACGTGACACAGATTATAATTTGCTCAATCCGGTTTACAACTAGGCAAGCATGCGGTTTTTGTTGTAAAATAATCAATACCATACCAACAACAACTGCCAATAGTTTACGGTACTTACAGTAAATGCACATAATATCGCTGTATCAGGTACATTTTGCTGATGGTATACACATTTATGAAAATAACACAATGATTGCTTGGGATGCTGTGCTCTGTGACATTCGGGTAGAATAAAACGAGGAAAGAAAGGATTAGAAAAAGAATGGATGAAGGAAGAAGGGGGAAGGAAGAAGGGAGGTCAGAAAAAAATACATGATATAAATGAAATATCGCGGCCCTATTTCTAAAACTGGCATGCTAAATGTAGGTGTCAACGTAATGTAAAGCGTCCTTGTATATACATGAAAATAATATAATTTCGGCTTCAAAAACAGCAAACCTGAAATAAATTGCGTTTTACAGATGTTATTTTCCATCACAAAATTTTCAAATAAGCATACTGACATTAAAAAAAACGGCAAACCATAAAAAGTGATCGCTTGGTGTTTTCCACATATTTTATTAACAACAGCATAGAAAAAAATTGAAATAACTTCGATTTACGTGGTTATGCTACATTTGAAAAATGAAATGAAACAGTGATTGTTATGTTAATGAACATCTGACGATTCACGTTAATACAAATGTAAAATAGTTTTGAATGACCGCGACATGCCCAAACCAGATTCCAGGTTGACCAGTTTGATGTATCGATAGTCACTGTTTGGGCGTTAGGCGTTGGCAAAAATACTTGTGACGAATTGCCTCGCAAATTAGATGCATAAAAAGTAAGTGCCAGTTCGAAACTGCTCTGTGAGTTCAACAGCCCCTGTCCTTATGAGACACACTATTCACTCCGAATACTATCACACAATTAACCCTGCTTCCAGGTAAACAAATAGCATTTCAGCACATCTGCCATCAAGAAACAAACAAACAAACAAAAACAAAAACAATTGGGCGTCACAATTGATTTTAGCTCAGCTGATTTACCAGTCAGCCCATCTTGCATGATATGTGGTCTGTTATCCCTCAGGCGGTCGCACTGCTGGCTGTTCACAATGACATTTAGGACTTCTCCAAACTCATCCGCTGGTTTCTCATAGAAATTGGAGCGGCTGTACCTTGACGCGGACGTCTACCAGACCTGCCCCCCAGGTAGCGCTGCACTCGTTCGTGTATCTTTATTTTTTTTTTTTTTCACTTGTTTATTTTTATTTTAAAATATTCTTGGAACCTGCAGTACCAGTTTATGCATTTTTGTAATTTTGTTTCAGAAAACCTTTAAAAGTATTCTTGGAACATGCAATGCCAGTTGCCTTAAAATTGCAGAGGCTCATAGCTGGGAGATCTTACTGTATCAGTTCCGATTAACATCCTTGACTTCATTTCCCAAATCACAGGGTAACATTTGTGAATTTAGCTTTAGGATGAATCAAGGGCCGTTGAAAATATAACTTTGCTACTGAGCATGAGAATGATCCTCTGTACAAGTTGGGTTAGAGTTGCACTTCGGTGATCTTGAGGCAGCTTCCAAGGTCCAGTGCAACATCTGTTTACCTACTTTCGGATCATAATGCAGGATCTTATGGAAGTTCGGCAAGAGTTTAAGTTGGACTCTGCTCATGAAAATTCTAGAGTGTGTTAGCTGTCAGCTGTTATCTGTTACCTGTTGCCTGCAACAACTTTGCCTTGTAACATGACAATTTTTGGTTGCATGGCATAGATTTAGCCAATCAAAACCGTAAAATATTTTGTTCCATTCTAAATACGGTTGAACGCTTATTGACTGGTAAGCCAAAACTGCAAAACTACTTTAGTGTTACATATATAAAGTTGGGTGTTTTTTCAAATTTCACTCATAGCCGTCCAAAACACCTTGGGTCAGCACATTTAAATGTGAGAGGTGTAGCATGACCTCACTTAGGCTTATAAGTTTGCATCATATATCGATGATATTCACTTAATTCGCAACTCTCAGTAGTGCCATATTTGGTGGGGAAATAACTCAACGCCTAATTAAGCAAGGACTACATCACAAATGCTGACGATACTCTGAAAGGGCTGGGTTTGGATTGCAATTGATGATTTTGACTCGATTCAAATGTCTTGCAACGGATTTAAATTTCGAGTGGAGACTCAAGAGGACTTTGAGCGAGGCGTTTGATGATGTACATGTTGTGCACCTGCCTTTCTAAAAATCCGAGCCGGAGATAGCACCCGCCAGTAAACATATTATCCAACTATCACGTCATTACTAAACCAAAGTTGTGATCCAATTTCCTATAGTTGAGTCGAATGTAGCCAAAGTACGAGTAGACTGCTTAAACTTGAAGTCCATAACATTAGCTGACAATTTGGCCATTTTCTGCATTTGTTCCGCATCAGAATTCATAATTTTCTATATTCTTGGTAATTTTTTTTCTGGCTTTGAAAGATTTTCTACTTGTTCCTGAAAAGGATGTTTTAATGCTGATATCTCTGCGCTCTGCATTTAGATGGCCGCATTTAGTCTGTAAGAATAAACGGCTGACATGGGACACTATGACTGAGACGCCAATCTGGTGATGAGGGTCTGATCATCAATTCTAAATTATTCTTAACCCTTTCCTGGTCAGGACGAATCTCAGTCAACCGCTTCCCTTGGCTCGAGTTGAGTGAAATGCACCCAATCCGCGCCAATGAAAGCAGTTGTCCTCAGACCTATTACGATTTTCATTCAAAAACATATAGTAACGAAACATTTAAATTGAAACACTCTGATAGACGATATTTTATATTGGAGCGCTTTTGGCCAATTTGAGCGGGAAGGGTTAACTTTCAAGGAATCGACCTGAGCGCTCAGAACGATTCCTCTCAGAACGTCCGACACACAAGCTTCAGCTCCATTAATAAATACGTGTCTATGACAAACAGACTGGATAAAGAGGGCACCAGTTTAGCCGAACTGTCGGCTAAGCTGCCTGAACATGCCGAACTCGGCGCGTTAACTGGACTTCTTTCACGGGACCTTTCTGAACCAGTTATTGTTGTCCACTGAGCTGACAGCTAAGACAAGAATACACATGGGTATTTTCTAGCGCTGGAGACATCTTAACTGATTCTTCATGCTTTTATCCCTCCTCCACAAAATTGCTTATACATGCACACTATGAAGAGGTCACAGGAAACATCTTACCATGTTTTATTATCATAGAGAATTACTACACACAGGGTATCAAAATAATATGTGTCTTGAGACCGCTGCCCTGTTGTTGCCCAAAATTTGGAAGCCCATGTTGAATAAATTAATAACTACATCAGCATACAAGGCGCATATAGCCTCGTCTTTTTGCGAATAAAATCGGCTCAAATCAGTTCACCCATCGGCTATAGACGGTTAAATGATATTGGCTAACCGGGTAATTTAATCATCGGCTGCGATCTCTGACACTGACACATAACCTATGCGTTCAACGGGAACGCTAACAGGAATCGATCATTTTGATGGGTCATATTTTTTTTCCTGCAGATTCGAGTGAATTCTAAATTACAATTACGAGCAAGACACAAACATATATAACTTTTCAGACTTCCTTGCACGGTCTATTTCATCGTTTGCAAAAGCGACCAATTTGAAAGTATGATATTTTCTCCAGAGATCGGAAGTGTCAGTTTCTCTGGTGACGGCAATTGAAGGTTCCAATATTCGATCTATTCATTGCAATTCGGCAGATTATGATTGTCGTTGGTCTGTTTTTAATTAAAACTATATTGTTTTAATTTGATCATGCCAACTGTACATCCCTAGCTTTGTGCTGTTCATAACGACCTAGTAAATTGATTCCCCACTTTTGTAAACAGATGTGTCCATTGGCTTTGTAATGCCCGCGTGTGCTTCATCATCTGTCCACTGGGAAATCATGCCATGTTGTCATTTGCATACGAGCGATGCGTGCACGTAGTTGGTGCAACAAATGGCGTCAATTTCTAAATGTGTTATTTGACGACAACATTTTTAGCGCAATGTGGTTATGTGAAAACGTTAAGAGATATGTGCTTCTTTTTAATCCAAGAGATTGTCAGTTGTCGTTGGTGGTATTTTTCTTCGATTTTATAGTTGCTAACATTTTCCGCTCTTGATCAGTGTAATTTTGCTTGATTATACCCTTATTTGTCTGTTTAACTTAATAAAGGATGCTGAAACGAAACAAGAAAGTCCCATAGAATTTTGCCAGAAATAACCTCAGCGGAAACATAGAATCAGCTAATTTAAAGATATAACAAGAAGCTTTTTGCGTGTTGCATTCTTGTTTCAAAAACAGCATGTTTCAACCTTCAATTCACTTGTTCCAACTTATGAAGTTTGTTGAAAGCGCTGATCAGTACAGCTCTGATGAAACAGTTAATCGGATTGGGTGGCCTCTTTGGATGTGGCGCGATTGTTGCGCGTTTTGCATGCTAATGTTGTTATAGACATTTAATGATCAGTCGCTACCCTAAGAGGCACTGAAGAACTAATTTGTGGGAATTCAAATTCAGACAGGCGGTCTTCCTTAAATGAGCTGCATAGAGTTTCCTACTGTCATCAGAATGACAGAGTTTGGTTCTTTTCTTTGTATAGTGCTGCACTCAATATAAAGCTCATTCAAGCAATGGCATCGATTGGCATCCTCTGTGCTACACTTATTTTCTTCCTTTTGAGACTATCTTTCCGACAGTCGAGTGAGTATTTCTCAACTGACCGCTGATGTGCCACGGTATGAATTTGATCAGAGTAGAATCCAATGAGGCATTTTAATCAAACTCGTCGATGTGCTTCGAATCAAAATATCGCTGTTAGATGCATATTCCTTATAAACCAGCCTTTCTTTCAAGTACAAGTATGCCTGTGGTTGCAGAGACCAAATGAATGGTCCGGGTCACCGGCGCACCGAGGAAAGCTATTGCCTCATTGAAAACGTGACACTGGAAGATTTCAACCAATGTTTTAACGAATTTTCACTCCGCAAGAAGATCGGTAGACCTTTGGTAATATGTTTCCATTGTGACACTGCAGAAGCAATCAAAGCAATCAAAGCAATCTCAGCCGCTGTCCGGACTATAGAACACTTGCTTCATTCAATACCACGGCAACACGCATCAGCTATTTTATGTCGGCAAATGTCCTGTTCATAAAGGCAACGTATTAAGAATCTGTCCCTTTGCACTATATTTTATCGTTGCTCAAAATTTCCACAAACAGATCACGCCCCTTTTGAACCACGGTTCCAAATAACTAATGGGCACGGCATACAACATGGATAGTTCCCTTGGAGTCCTGTGTAGACTTCGCCAAAAGTTTAAATCGTCTTTTGTCTAGAAAAAGAGGAAGTCGTGCAGTTGGGAAACACGGGTCAAATAAAGATGATTCATATTCAACATTAATGTCGCTTGATAGTATCCCTTAATCCTTCTTTCATGAAAGGAGGCTTAAGACGATCTGTCATTTCAGAAGTTGATCCCAGGCTTTTTGTCATTTAAGCACTACTTAGGGCTAAAGTTATTGTCAAAACGATATTCGCCTGGCTTCGATCGATTGCCTCCCTTGTTCTGAACGGTGTCGATTTAATAGTTATTTATATCTGTATTATTATCTGCTTTTATTTGTCAAAAGTTCATTGTCTAACCCAGCTCATTCATAAAAGGGAATTGATGTAAATCCTGCTGAGTAAGTTCTGTTAACTACAAATTGGCAACAGTTTGTCTGTGAAGATTATGTAGAAAGCACACCAGCATCTGCGTCTTGAACAGCATCTATCAAGACACGTGCTCAGTGCGACTGCGGGCAAATCAAGTTGGCTGTTTATTTTGTTTATTTTTTTTTTAACTATCGGACGCCCAGCGATCGTGTTTGGGTCTTTTCAACAAGCCGCTCGACAACATCAAGCTCTTTTCAACAACAAAGCTTGTGTTGAGGGTGGCAGATTCCCCTTCTGTTCGGCAGTTATGTTGTGTCTTCTTTTTCCTAACTGGCCTGGCTGCATAAAGAACATCTGCCCAGCGCTTTCGAGAGCTGTTTAGGTTGACCATGGGAAACATGTCAGACAGGATTAGTCAACTGCCGTGTCCTTTGACGTAATACATTATACGGTACCTCACATTTTTTCAATCTATTCTTGAAGGTTTTGATTAATGAGACTTAATAGGCTTTTAATGTGAAATGGCACAGAAATAATTAATGATTGGTTTAGCATTTTAAACAGGTATTACGTAAAGGGAGATAATATTAGATTTGGTCTATTTAACCTGTAAGAGTACCACAGATGCCCGGTGAGAGGGGCTGCATGTAGTATATAAGCAACATTGCTCGCTAATTTATCCAAACCATCGCAGTGAAAGTTGGATGGCCACTGAAGGGGTGTAGAAGGGAATTTGTGCAATACGTCATTGTGACTTTCGACTTGGAATACAAGGTGGATGTTTTTGCGCATCCGTTTACACAAAATTATTATAAATTGCCCTAAGACCAGGGCTATACCCAACCCTTTTTTATGTCTGGGTGGCAACCCAGACATTTTGTTTTTCCAAGAATTCTTTCTTTCTTTCTTTCTTCTTTACGACCAAATTTGTCCGTGGTTTTTCTCGGACACTATTATTCCGAAAACCACTTGCCATTATGACTAACCCACCAGTGAAATTAGGCACCTGACTTGGAATAGTCATGATGTTTAAAATTATGCAAATTATGGGCAATTAAAATTTTGAAAGCTATATATATCTTCAAAAATATTATAGATAGACACAAAGTTCTAACTTACACATATTGGTATGAGACATCTGGCAAATCCAATAGCATGGAAACAAAAAAAGTTGGGGAATTTTAATGTATGCTAAATTCAATGAATTTCCCAACAATCCACATTTTGACAAGGACTTCTGCTGCACTGCATGTTATATAAGCCTCCATGATGCTAGGCAACCATTTGCATTCATGATACTTGAACCTGTTTCATAGGCAGCCTTCTAGCCATGCCTGCTGGGTTTATGGTTTGAAAGGTTTAGGTCTTATGGCAAATGGAAGGGCGGGTGGGGGGTGAACTCCCAACAACTATGTAATGAGGTTCACAATAAAATACAGAGAATCTCTTTCTGTTCATGCAAGACACATATCTGGTCCATGTTCACACGAATGCTGCACAGAGCTGTAAGTGCACCTTGGCTGGGACTGACCAGCCAGAGTGTCCTAGCTGGTCTGTACCTGAGGCTAGGAGTCTACTGGTCTTATCAATCAATCCCAAGCAACCAGACGACTTCTAGGCAGAACAAGCCAGAGTGTACCCTCTGTTTAAAATAGACTACCGGGTACACACAGAGCTGAGTTTGCTGGACCGTATCAAAGTCTGACTTACAGTCTTCACTGACTGTTTTCACAATTTGGTGCATCTTGAAAAAGTGTGTGGATTTGTGTCATCTCAATGGACACTTTCATGTCTTTGTTTTCTTGTAACCAGTGAGATGAAACCTGTTCTTCATAGCCAATACTGAGTCAGTATAGTGCATATCTCAGTTTACAGGTACATGTACATGTAGTTTTGTGACAGCATCTGTTTAAAATTTGTTTTGTAATAAAGGAAGAAACACAGTTTTGTATTGCATGTATACGCATCCCTCTGAATTATAATATGTGTACACTGTACATGCACATATACTCATCAATACTGCCCAGAAGGGCTGACCCTCTCAGGAGTGGGCACTTTTCTCTGATCGCGAAGGTGCCCATTGTAGAGAAGTTTCACTGTACAGTGATACCTGCAATTTAAGACCACCCATAATGCCAGACAAAAATGGTCACATAGGAAAGGTGGTCTTTTATGTCAGATAAATTAACAAAGAAATAAGTCTTTCTTTCTTTCTTTCTTTACGACCAAGTTGGTCCAGAGTTTTTTACAGACACTACTGGAAAAAAACACAAAACTTGCCATGGTGACTGACATTACCAGCAAAATTGTGCATCTCATTTGGAATAGTCATAATGTTTAAAATTATGCAAATTTTAGAGGCAACAAAAATTTTAAAAGCGCCATATCTTCCAAACTATTGCAGATGGACTCAAAATTTCAATGTGCATATGTACCTTTGTGACACTTGCCACTATAATGGACAGTAAAGTTGTAGAATTTCAAATTATGCTAATAAAGGGCATTGAAAAATTTAAAAGTTGAGTATCTCCAAAACTATATTACATAGAGATGCCATTTCAACTTCAATTTGTAGGTCTGTGGCAAAGCCACATCCAATAAACCAAAGTTGCAAGATTTTAATTTTTGCAAATTAGGTGAATATGCAAAATGTAAATCTTTAATAGCTTCAAATCTATTATAGAGGTGCCATTTCTACTTCAATTTATGGGTTTGTGGCATAACCCCATCCAATGAATAATAAACCAAAGTTCTTTTAGGCTTATGATTCATGCAAATTAGACAAATACACAAAATTAAAATGTTGAATAGCTTCAAAACTATTATAGATATTAGTTTCATTCAAACTTCACTTTATAAGTTTGGGACATGGCCACATCCCTTGAACCAAGAACCAAAGCTAACCATTTTAATTTTAAAAAATTAGGCTAGTACACGAAATTTAGATTATGTTGAACAATGGCAAAGTACAGCATTTCAAACTGTTCTCATTTTGAAGGCACCCAGACAGATTTGCTGTGAAGCAAATCTTCTTTTCTAGTCTAATTCTGTTATTGCTAATTTCCACAAGAATTGCTATGGTCTGAATTAACATTAATTCTATCAGTTACCAGCATGGCTACAGTTGCGTGAGACCACGTGGGTGGGCCTGTCACAGCTTTCCTCGGCGCGCTATTGGCGCATTGAAGCTGTCAACTCGATCAACAGATGGCGCGGAACGAGTTAAGCCACGTCAGACTCTATTCAATACCAAACAAGGCTGCTGATTCTCTAATCGCGTGTGGCACTTGGAATGATGAAACACAGCGTTCCCACGTGGTGCATGGCGAACATATCCGAGGTTTCCACTTGTTTTTTTGTTTTTTTTCTGATCAAATACACACTGGACACTTCGGCAGTTCTAAGGAGCAGGGTATATCAATTATACTACTCTACATGGTGGCAGCACGTACTGTATGTGTCACATGACATTTGTGACCAATGAATGAAGTGGGGTTTGCTTATTCCCTCAGGTTTCTCCACATGCAAGAAGTCGATATAAGCGAGAACTTACCTGCAATGCCATTTTTGGGGTACATGCCCCATTCACGTACCATACAGTGTCTTCGCTTGATCATCACAGACTGTATAATTATAGGGAAATAAATATTATGGATGGTCATAAGATGACCTTGAAAAACCTAGAGATAACCTTGTACTTAAAGAGAACAAAGATGTGTTTTTTCAACCCCCAAATTATCTTGACAATAATTACTCGCTTTAATGATATGTCCTCCTTTCCAAGCCTTATAGTTTGCAGGCGCCAAAATGCAGGTACCTGCGTGGCTCACCCAGTCAGATATATGCCTGGATACAGGATATAATTGAAATAACGAGCTAACTTTACCCAATATATCCAATTCAAATAAATATGTCGAAGATGCCTTGGATTTCCAGCTGGTTAGGGTTTAAAACATTATTACATGATCAAGTAAAGATAGATGGATGGATAAACAGGCACAGACGGACAGACACTGACACACAAACAGACATATAGACAGGCAGACGGACAGACAGATATACAGACAGACAGACAGATAGGTAGGTAGATATATATATATATAGATGGATAGATAGATAGATAGATAGATAGATAGATAGATAGATAGATAGACACATAGATAGATAGATAGATTAATTGATTGATTGATTGCTAACTAGCTAGACAGACAGACAGACCGAGAGAGACAGACAGACAGACGGATAGATAGATAGATAGATAAGACAGACAGACAGACAGACAGACAGACAGACAGACAGACAGACAGATAGATAGATAGATAGATAGATAGATAGATAGATAGATAGATAGATAGATAGATAGACAGATATGCGTACAAAATATAGCTGTTGCGCCTTTACCATGAGAGTTCTCCTCATAGTTACCCTGCCCGTTAAAATCATAGACACGACTTTGGTGTAAAACGGAGTGACCTTTGCCAGACGGGGGTCGCAAAAATTATGCTTATTGTGGTTTGAGGATCAAATGGTTGATTGAGGGGTTTCTTGTGTATTTTTTTTTTTTTTTTTTTTTTTTTTTTTTTGACAACCTGCTCGCGAATCTGCAGACTTCGTTCAATTACTGGATCAGAGCTTATTGTTCTATTTTAATATATAACAAGTGCCTTCGGCTGTGTCCAGGTAACAAAATCAACTGACGTCAAAGGAGGTAATGTGTAAAGGGGGAAAGAACATTAATTTTAAACGTTTCGACAAATGTTCAAGTTACCGAATGCATAACAATATATATGTATATATATATATATATATATATATATATATATATATATATATATGTGTGTGTGTGTGTGTGTGTGTGTGTGTGTGTGTGTGTGTGGTTCTAATAACCCCACTGACCCCACTGAAAAGGCCAGAGTCCCGACCCTAAACATTTTATGAAACATAAAATATAGAAAAATAAAAAATAAGAAGGTTCAAGCCGCCCTTCCCAAATAAAAATTGATCGACCCTGGCTGAAAGATTATATCGAGAAAGTGGCTGTCGTGTGCCGTTATTTTGCAGTAAAGTCAACTCAAACACAATAGCTTTTTTTTCAACTTGTCTGCAGAGGAAGGTTAACTTAGGCCGGGGAAAGAGCTTAGCTGCATAGCCACGGTTGTTCGGTGAAACAGCATAGCCATAGCCCTGGTTGAAAGATTTTTTCGAGAAAGCGGCAGTCATGTGCCGTTATTTTGCAGTAAAGTCAACTCAAATACAGCATTTTATTTCAACTTGTCTGAAGGGGAAAGAGCAATGCAACACAAAGTTCAATAAGGCATATAACCACGGTTGTTGGCTGAAACAGCATAGGCCAAAGCCCCGCTCGTTTGGTGATCTTTATCGTAATATTTTGCAAGGTTCCAAGTGTCCGTTCTCTGAGTTACCGGGGCAAACAGTCATTAAAGTACTTTTAAAACATGTCTTACAACCTGAACTTTAATCTGCCCGCTCGGTTGTTTCTGAAGCAGTTATCATCTTTAGTTACAAATCCAAATGCGACACGATACCTTGGCTTGCCCTGGCACATGGTGAGCGCCATTTTGAATATTGCGCAATGCCGCAAAAAATACATTTGATTTGGGTATCAAAGTCAGTCGGGGCCACAGCATATCATCATATCACTATTGATCCTCTGAAACATTTGCAAAACATATACTTTTGGTCGCATATATTATAACCCCCTCCCCGCAGATCATCTCAATACCATCTTCATTTATTACAAACCATAGGGTGCGGAATCCACAAATTTTCGAAATGGCAGCCATTTGGGTTAGTCCGGATTCGATATTTCGAAGAGGTAGTGTCCAAAATATATATGTGATTGGTGATAAGGGATGGGAAATTTGTCCAATGAATGTAATGTACAATATATAATGGGACTTTTCCAGAGTGAGCATCACCTGATAATGTGAACACAGCTCCGTAAAACCAGCAGTTGTAGGCAGCGGTGGGCCCCAGAATAGGGATTTTGAATCAGATACAGAATCGCCCCCAGGCTATTAATTAAATAGCACCGCTAGTCGTACCTGCCAAGCCCCCCTGAAGAGTGAAAGATGGAGCTTAGGAGAGAAGGTTGGTGGATACAGGTCCAGAAGTACCTTCGGGTTTTTATATAAGTGGTAATAAAGCAGACTTAGTTCAAGAAAGAACTGCATCAGACCTTATTGTTCTACTCTAATATATAATAAAACGGTGCATTTTTTTTTTTTTTTTTTTTTTTTTTTTTTTGTTAACCAAGAAGAAATTTACACATTGTACAAAGGGGCCAAATACTGCCTTGTGTGGCATATTCTATGTCAGTGATTTGTTCTTTCTCTTAAGATTATGTGGGAAAACTTTAGATCGGTGGTTGTGGCGGGAAATTATACGCCACAATACATCATTTTTCCCTGTCAATCCTAGTTCGGAAATTCTATGGCGGGTGCATAGGTGGAAAAATAATCATTCTGTGTGTCAAAATTGTGTAAAAAAATTAAATGGCGCTACCGACTTTTTACAGAACATGTACTTTGAAAATCTAGATAACGGTTTTTGGAAAAAAAATACGACATAAATTAATACAAGTTTTGATAGGCATGCATCAGTCTTCTATTTGCTCCAGTTAAAGCAAAATTTTCTTTGAATGTTTTACAGCGTACCGATGCACAGGCCAACTGAAAAATACGCTCAATATGGCACAAAACAGCCTTGCTGCTTTTTGCTTAAAAACCCTGATTTCCACATGCTTGCCTGTCAATACGCGGAATGAATGTTCGCCTAATGTGGCTTCAAGTTTGGTTGTCCCTTTCTGAGCTTGTTCATTTGCTGAAACAAATCATGCAAAGCATATGGTGATATTTCAGAAGTTACCACATGTGCACACATTTCCTTAGGACTCTTCCATTATATATCAACCGCGGTTATGTTCCACAAATACAAGGAATTTGATTTCCCGAACATAGAAAATGGGCGATGCAGGCTTGCTTTTTTGATAAATGCATGCATGAGTTTGTATTGTTGATGTGTGTATGAATTTGGTATTTTAATACCGTGATGTACGTTGATTAGAATGTTAGTGCAGACTACAAAGGCGCATTACCTTTGGTTGGTTTTGACATGACTTCTGAACGTCGTATTATGAGTCTGTTTTGGTAATCGTGTAAGTTGACATGTCGTCACAGATCGGGGAGAACAGTGCAGACAGACCCATGAAGAATATGTGATTTGACTTTTTCATCAAAATGTTATTCAATGCTTTATACATAAAAAATTAACCAAATAATAGCAAGGTGTTTTGAACAGTTGCAATATTTAAATGTAATTTAATAGGCCATGTCCGATACACTATTCCACATGGTGGCAGCACATGTTTCCTGTATCACATGACATTTTCCACCAATGAACGAAACAAGTTCGGTGGATCATTCGCGGATGTTTCGGTGCACTATGTCAACAGTACCGACCAAAATGTTTCGCAACGACTGCGAAACAGGGCCTATATTAATTCATGTACAATGGCACGGATGAATATTTCCTACGTTTTGATATGGGTCAGACAATCATATCCACCACAGAGTTTATAAGTGCTCAGCTTAATGTGGAGGTGTACTTCGATATATGGTATGCATACATAACATCGCGTGAATGGGATAAGTTCTGTACTGTTAAATTCATAGAGAACACTAATGACCAGAATGATTCGCGTGGCCCCTTCTGCTTCATCAGATTAGTCATTAGATGTCAGGTAATCAAATGCCCAGTGATGCCCTCTATCTCTTCAATTCTTCTAGGCTTATCCCATCCAAGGGGAGATATTGATATCTTTTTGCATTGTATTTAGAAGTCCCTTGTTTCAAAGATTGTCTTAATGTGGGAATTAAAGTTGTATTTTTATCTATTTCATGACCATTGTAAATTTACTTAGGGCATTTCGTTGTACTGGTATATACATATCTGTATGTATTTCCTCGGCAACCGGGGTTAAAAATCAATCAATCATCATCATCATCATCATCATCATCATCATCATCATCATCATCATCATCATCATCATCATCATCATCATCATCATCATATTTGTTGATGTAACGCGGACATTACTATTTCAGGGACACATGCATATTCCAACGTTTCGGCTTAAACTGAAACAATGCAACATATGGAATGATACATGTGCAAATGTACGTGCCCATGCATGCGACATGATAAATGTAAAACTAAGTAAAAAGTAAAATTTTATTTTCTACCTTCTACATGAGATATATAAGCTCATTTGGTACATAATACACCTGAAGATATGGAGACCTGATGTTTTTGTGGTTGTCACAAATGTCACATTTGTATCAATGTGCACCTCAATCAAACTTCTATGATCAATTTTTAATCATTATATATATATAAATATATATATATATATATATATATATATATATATATATATATATGTATCATTATATATATGTGTGTGTGTATATATATATATATACATATATTTAGAATGCAAAGAAACCAGTCGAAGGGAAAATACACACACTGCAGCAAGTTATGTTTAAATTAAAAAACTTGCAATATGACACATTCATATTAGCTGCGGGGCTGCTCTCGTCCATGTAGGTCGACCAGAAAGTACACTGCACTTTTATAGCACGGTCATAAAATATAGAACACTATAATTCTCAGGCGTTCTGTTTAAGAACACCACTATTTACAAGTTGGAAGACTGACCTACATGTGTCAAGTGTCCCTTGCGCAAGTGTTTAAACATGAAGCACACTTCTCCTTGACGCATTTTATTCGGGGCTAAAATGATCATCAATGTGTTAGGAATATATACGAATTCAGTCTTATACAATGATACATTCAGAGATACACGTCCAAGGTGGCTTTTACATGCATAACTAATTCAAATGAGAATTCTCTGTGTTGATTGGCATTCATTTTATTGTGCCCGGAGTATGTCTCAAAACACCATTACCTTGCTTGGATGGGACAAAATGAGGACCCCTTCAGCCGATGTCTTAATTCCCATAGAACATAAACCACTCAAAGAACGTGTATACGAGTTGCGTCCTTACCCGGGGGAAGAGGTTCGTTTCCGTCAAGTGAGTGTTATTTATGTATTTAACCCTTTAACTTTTCGATATTTTGAACGGATACAGCCACAGGAACAATAAGTGCCAGAGTGAAGCTCCTATTCATATCTGTGAGCAAAAACACATATTGCTTTTTCTGATGATTTTATTTATTCCTTGGTTCTCTCTTAGAGGGAACCCACTATGTTTTCGGGTTGTCCGTCTGTATATTAAATATATTAAAATATCTGGTGCTGAGGCTAAATTTGATAAAGGCAAGAGCAAAGGAATATCTTACACGAAGCAAGAGTGTGCTCAAATGATAGAATACATCATCAACAATGCATACTTTTGCTTTGGAACCAGAGTCTATCAACAAATAGTAGGCATACCAATGGGAACAGATCCAGCCCTATATAATGCCAACCTTTATTTACATTATCATGAATCAAAATGGATGGCGGAATTGGCAGAAACAATCTTTGCAGCTGCAAGAAGATCATATTCTCACACAAGAAGATTTATAGATGACCTGTGTGCTTTTAAAAATGGAGATGAAATAAAGGTAAATCGGAAAAACGTATATCCCAAAGAACTAATATTAGATCTGGAAAATGAAAGTGATACAAAAGCTACCTCCCTTGATCTGGATATAGAAATAAAGAACAACCAGTATGCAACAAAAATATTTGACAAGAGAGACCAGTTCAAATTTTATATTATCTCTTACCCTGATCTGACAGGAAACATTCCAGAGAAACAAGCATATGGAGTTTGCATCGGACAAGTGATACATATTGCTAGAAACACCACACTTTTTAGCGGTTTTGTCACTAGAGTCAGAGCGTGGTTGAAAAAACTACAACTCAAAGGTTATAAAAACAACAACTACACAAAACTCTGTTGAAATGTTTCCAGAGATATGACCAAATACCTAAAAAATACACTAACTCAAGAACATTAGTCAAACAATGTCAAGATGGAGCTTGAAATGACAAAGTGTAGTTCTCAAAGTGTTTGCAGTGGTAAGAGGGAGTGTACCCGGGGTAAAGTATACGTAACCCACCTAGAGAATTTTCTCTAGTCCCTCTTAAGTCGGAAAACCATGATCACACTCACTTTTTGCAGGATTTCTTTCATGTCAACCATCATCCAGTATAATGGAAGAGGTGGCTTCCAGCTCATACCTTAGTACACCTTACCTAATAACACCTCTAGTCAACTTTATGGTGCTAAAAATTGATTATATAACTATTTACCTGTTTATACCAGTGTCGGGTATGGTGGAATAGTGTATGAAGCTTTAAAGTTTTAAAGGAGACGTCCGTCCCGTCCGTTTGTCTGATTCTGGTTTTATCCGTGGTTCCGTCCGTCCAGCATTTGTCTTTGAACAAGATATCTTTAGACTTACTGGCCACCTGAAACTCAGATTTACCTCATTTGTACCTCGCTACCATTTCTTAACTTGATTACATTTTGGTGGCATTGACCTCATTTTTAAGGTCATGTGACCTGCGTTCAATTATGTATGTGCCAAGGTAGACCCATCAATCAACGCTTTGCATTGAAGCGCCTCTGGGTTGTCCGTGTGCAGACACGAATATCTAGTTTTGCTCGATCCGTTATTTATTACGCCTATGTGCTGCCACCGCAGACTATCAATTTTTTTCAAGGAGTTCTTCATTTCGCCGGGGTTTTTTTTCCTTTACTTGCAGTTTGGTCTGGATTTTCTTTACTTCCCGTTTGGTCTGGATTTTCTTGCACATTGTTAAAAGTTAAAATCCCATGCTTAGAATGATCATTTAATAACTCCACTGTCGTCTTTTTTGGTGATGACTGAAGATTTCAGAAATTATGCGAATTAATGGATTGTAGATATTTTAGATTTTAATGTATTTTGGGCACCCAGACTTTCTGGCAAGTTAATACTCCAATTTGTCTTCCACGCTTGATAAAGCCTTAAGTCAGACAAACCCTATGCCAAAAAACCGAGTGGTTTGCGGGCATACACTGAAAAAAGATTTGCCTGTCAACTTATAATATATATAAAAGAAACCTACTGGTATGTCCCTTCTACAAAGTGTATGATCGGCGCGTCACGGAAGACTTACACGCCTTATTTTAGAAAATGTCTTTGCTGGATCCCTCATTATCGTGATAATCGATGACACCAAGAAGTATATGTAATAATTTTTGGCCTACTAAACCGACCGATCTCCGTTCTACTCTCGGAGCTAGGTCTGTTTTGAAGGCAAATATTTTGCTGAGTGAAGGACAACTTTTACGTACACATGTGGCATATATTGCAAAATGTAAAAGCCCGTAAACAATAATGCTTCTGCCAATATTTGATCCTTAAACATGGAAATTCACGGTTTCAGAAATGACATGGATAAAAACTGCGGATTATTTACATCATTATAAATTGCCATTTGTCTAAAGTTCTCATAAATTGTGATTAATTTGGAGGGACAATAATTATGGCTCCGTTCACATTGCTAAGTGACACTGTAATTTTTCAATGTAAGCAGTAAATTAGTTTGGTGATTTCTACCTTCCACAGAGAAGAGCGAAATCATTATGTCGGCATGCAGATTAACGACATATTCCGACAATTTACATATCTATAGGAAGGGTAAATTTGTAGTGATGAGAACTAAGACAGCTTGGTGTTCCGCTTGCCTGATAAACTAGCACGTGTGATGTTAACTTGATAGGTCCATTCTCCTGTCGTCTGCTGATGGCATTCTTCGACCGGTGGCTTTAAGAAGACGTCTATATTCGGGTGACGTATGTTCCCAGCGAGGATAAGAAAACTGGTAGCGGCAGATTTATTAAGGGTTTGATGGCCACTTTTATCGATTCCTATCCAAATAAATTCTAATTTCATCATGGAGTAAGCTAAGATGGGGCGGCCACGATTTACGCGGTCTCCGCGGACACGTCAGCAGCAATTTCATTCTGTCGGACGTTGACGGTGCTCTAGCTTGAGGTGTCCACTCCCGTCCTAGCTGCATTGGTCGTAACCAGACGTGGAGCCAGGGGGTGCTCCTACAACCTACCATCCAAAAAAAGAGAAAAGAAAACAAAGGTTTCCTTGCTTTTTCTTTTCAGCCTCTATGGGCCATAAGGTTGGTCAAAATGTACAGAACAACGCAGTGATGTTGGGGAGCTTCCGAGAGATCTGCACTCCCCCCCCCCCCCCCGTCTTTTACAGGGGCCATATACAATATCATCACCCCCTACTCCCAGACAATTTTCTAGATCTGCCCTGATGACATAACCTATAATAGCCACATCGGTCTTCCTCCCCTTGTCCTACTGTCCGTCTTTGTGACAAGCGCCATATTTCCTGTAGGCTACCATAACGCCAAATTTGGTGTGTCTCATCACTTAATAATAAAAAGGGTGTGTCGCCCACCAAATTTGGGTCACGATGACTTTGACCTTGACTTTCGGTTCCCAAAAAGTCTGAGCTTGTCCGGGCTATATTCTCTATGCAAGCACACCTACAGCTACCAGATTTGGCGTGTGAACAGTTCATAGGAAGGGGTGTGTCGCGCACCAAAAAATAGGTCACTGTAACCTGAATTCTTGATCTATGACCTCTATTGATTTTGAGCTTATCCTGGCTATATTCCCTATACCGTAACACCTGCAGCTACCAAATTTGGTATATGGACACTTCAAAGGATAGCGGTGTGTCGTTCACCACAACGTTTGTTTGGTAATTTGAACGCTGAAAATTCTGTTTATGTTGAGAAAATCATTTGGTCATTAAAACACCCTGTACATTGTGCACGGAACTTCTCCTTGGCGAGAAAAATATTCCCGGTTGTTTTTGGATATTTTTGCGCGAGTTAAACAGGCGCGTGCATTAGTATGGAGAAACCAAATATGGTGGGTCAATATTGTATCATTTTTAGACGTTGATTTTGTTTATTTGTATGTGTGGTGGATGTTTACTTCAACGCGAAGAAAAGAATAAAAATGGCGTCGCTAGTTCCGGTAAGATGATCATGCGCAATGTTAACCCTTTTGCGCCAAACGGCAAAATAAACAGAACCGTGTTAAATGAAAGAGAACACCTAGGCAGACCTAGCTTCAAACAGGGGCCGCTGGTGACTAATCCGTCCGATATGTACGCCCCTCGTATTGCATAGAAACTAATTCCATACCAGTATAGACAACTTTGCCATCCATTCTCTGATGGGGAACCCTGTATTGCTGTGCAATACTTGATATTGTTTTCAATGTTAATTCTTGTTGTTACTCTTACTGTTTTTGTTCTTGTCACTATAATTTTCATTATATCATAATGATCAACATTGTCATTATATCATAATGATCAACATTGTCATTATCATCATCATTATCATTGTTATTATGAAGATGTCCGATTGAAGCAGGTGTTGCAAAAGGCATATCAAGTCAAGAAATCTTCCAAGAGCCTCAGTTGACATCTTTCACGTTTGTGTGTCTATGACGTCACAGTGTATCACAAGCGTACATTACAGTACCTGACGGGCACCAGAGTTGTCAATAATTTAACCATGGGACACCAAGCCGACGGCTATGTATCAACATGTAACTTTTTACCATTGGAAATTTCCAAAAGAGTGCCCGGTGTCGTAAATGTCGTCTGCTTCTTTCCCGCCACCGACCACAACATGTGGCTTGTCAATGGCCCTCTCTGGCGTTCGATAGGCGCATTGGGCCTTCATTCAAGTACTATCATGCCTACAGTGGCAGACATCATAAAAACTAGAAAAGAAAGATTCGCTTGAAAGCATATCTGTCTGTGTGTGTGAAAAAATTTGCACAATTACAAATATATGCAGTGTTGCAACACTTACAATTTGAGTCCAACATGAATAAAATTGGATGGAAAGTGACCAAATTATGGCTAGATGAAACATTCAAAAGGCAAAATGACCTTGACCTTTAGAGGTCAAATGTAAATGAACAAAATGTGAAGTGTTACAGTATCTACAGTGTGAGCCCAACATGATCAAAATTGAAAGGAAATTGACAGAGTTATCGCTAGATGAATATTTCAAACTTCTGAATTACCTTGACCTCTAGAGGTCACATGTAAATTACAAAAATGTGCAGCCTTACAATTTCTACAATTTGAGTCCAACATCATCAAAATCAGATGAATACTTTGGAAGCCAGAGGCAATTGAATTTTTTTAACTGCCCTCATTTGAAAATTTCAAACGACAAAGTGACCTTGACCTTTGACCTCTGGAGGTCACATATACATTACAAAAATGTGGAGTGTTACAATATATACAATTTGAGCTCAACATGATTAAAATTGGATGAAAATTGATCGAGTTATGGCTATATGAATATTTCAAAGGTCCGAATGACCTTCACCTTTGACCCTTTAGAGGTGACATGTGAATTACAAAAATGTGCAATGTTACAATATCTATAATTTGAGCCCAACATGATCAAAATTGGATTTAAAGTGACCGAAGTTAGGCTAGATGAATATTTCAAAGGTCCAAATGACCTTGATTTTTTACCTCTAGAGGTCACATGTAAATTGCTAAAATGTGCAGTGTTACAGTAGCTACAATTTGTGTCCAACATGATCAAAATTGGATGATAATTGACCGAGTTATAGCTACATGAATATTTCAAATGGCAAAATGACCTTGTCCTTTGACCTCTAGAGGTCACATGTAAATTACAAAAATGTGCAGTGTTACAGTATCTACAATTTGTGTCCAACATAATAAACATTTGATGGAAATTGATTGAGTTATGGCTGGATGAATATTTCAAACGTACAAATGACCTTAACCTTTGACCTTTAGAGGTCACATGTAAATTACAAAAATGTGCATTGTTACAATATCTACAATTTGGGTCCAACATTATCAAAATCAGATGAATACTTTGGAAGCCAGAGGCAATTGATTTTTTTTTAATTGCCCTAATTCGCATATTTTTTAAAATCTTGACTATTCAGAACGATATGCAAAACTTCACTGCAGGTGCTATAGCCATACAAAGTTTGAAGTTTCTAGCTTGCACGGTGTCTGAGTTTAAGACGACACAAAAATCTGGCGGAGAGAAAGAAAGAAAGAAAGAAAGAAAGAAAGAAAGAAAGAAAGAAAGAAAGAAAGAAAGAAAGAAAGAAAGAAAGAAAGAAAGAAAGAAAGAAAGAAAGAAAGCAAGAAAGAAAGAATATTGGGTAAAACAACATGTCTGTGTTCACACACAGACAAAATGACCCAGGTCAGTAACTCTACACTGCTTTTGAGCACAATATAAGCGTGTTGAGCAAAGCTGTTGACTCTTGACGAAACTTGGCTCTGAAAAGGTTAAACAAGACTGTAAGAAAACATGCAGTCGCATAAAAATTGTGGTTTTCGTATGGGTGTCTGGAATGGTCTTTACCTTCGCCCTGATGAGTCCTTCCGTGATTAATGTCAGGGGACGTGGTCTAATGGTAAGCGTAGCGCAAACAAATATAACAATTAACAATGAAATTCAATTTGCTTTGGACCTTACCCCGCAATAGACTGTAAATGTACCTTAATGTTACGTGCATAAATTTTCTCTTTTTATTTCAGGCCTTAAGCTGAAATTTCAATTGCAATATTTTGGATATAATTTCAATTAAACCTATAGTAAATATTATTTCATAGTGCTTTATTCACATAGATTTTGGCCGGGTTTCTTTACGAAACCATGTTTCTTTCAATATATATATATATATATATATATATATATATATATATATATATATATATATATATATATATATATATATATATATATATATATATTTCCTTTTTCTCTGACAACGCTTGTTTCTCAAGTTGGAAACAGTAAGAATGTATACGTAACAAAAAATCCCCCCCACACACACACACAAAGAGGCTGCCACATATATGTCAAGATATAGTACACATGATATGATGTCACTGATACCATTGAAATATGTCTTTGATCTGGAAATACTCACCGGCTATGTCATTGTTGGACAGTACCTCACACATGACGTAATATCTAGCAAATATGAACAACTTTTTTCAGGGACTGTGTCAGTTAACACACTGGAATGCAGTGTCTTAAAAATGAAAAATGAAACCGAAACGGAATTTTTGTTTGCACATCAAGAAGGTACTCTTTGTAGTCTCATAGTAGAAGACTGGCTGGAAGACAAAATCTTTCGTTTGCCTAAAAATAATGTCTTTGAACTGAAAAAGAAACTGAAACGAAATTTTTCGAAACATGTAAAGAAAGTGGTCGTTTTAGTCTCGTGGTAGAACACTGGCTGGAGGACTTCTTTCGATTGCCTTGAAGTAGTGTCTTTGAACTGAAAATGAAATCGAAACGGATTTTTTCCTTGGTACATAAAAGAGGTTGTCTTTGTAGTCTCATAGTAGACCACTGGCTGTGAACTCAAAGTATCCCAATAGAGGATAAAAGGGACCAATCACACACATGTACACGTAGTCTTCAATGAACGCAATATCTCTTTGTTCATTATATTATGAGTGGTAGTCACCAGAGACACACATTGTCATTCACTGCCTCTGTTCTGAGCGACAAGCCATATTACATAGTCTTGCGCCTGTCCTAATTACTCAATTTCCATTATAATGAAGTTCTTCACTGCTTTACATTTTAGCACTGTTCATGCGATGACAACACGTGTGTGAGGTTGTTCTTTTGCATCCTAGTTCACACTATTTTAAGTACTTTTTCATGAAGTAAATACGCTCATGAACTGCCTGGTTCCGTGTTAGACTTACTTAGTTGGCAATGAAAAAATCAGTGTAGGGCAGTTGTTGTTTGCATAACTCTTTCAGTGCCATATTTTGGACTGAGTCAACAGCTTTCCACGGCTCCCTTTCTGCGCAACGCACCGAGGAAAGCTGTTGACTTGGGCCATTATTCTGTGTAACAAGTGCCTCCGGCTGTACCCAGGTAACAAATTAAACTGACGTCAAAAGAGGAAACGTGTAAAATGGGAAAGAACGTCCATTTTAAAAATGTTTCAACAAATGTCCAAGTTACCTAAGGCGTAACAAAAAATATATGTGTGGTTCTGGTAATCTGACAGACCCTACTAAAAAGGCCCAATCCTAAAATTAATGGAACAAAAAAGTACTTTCTAGCCGCCATTCCCCATAAAAATTGATCCACCAAGGCCAGTGCTAGAAACTCAGTCAGAGACCCAAGTGGCCCAAAAAGTACACAATGTTTTCAGTGGCCCAAATGTCCAAAAAAAACTGTGCATTCTGGGGAGTTTCGAGTGGAAAATCTTGCCTTGATGTGGTTGACGAAATCACAACATTTTAGTCATTATTGTACCGATTTGGCTATTTTCCCTCAGATCTTCACCATGATATTAATTAAGATCAGAAAAATTTCGTATTTATACATGTAACGCTTTAGAGAATCTTTGCACAGATATTCATTATGTTTATTAATTCGGGGAAAATTAACAGATAAATTATCCTGCAATTAGGAAGTTGCGTATTTTCTCTACACAAGCAATAGTAAATAATGCATTAAGATAATGACTAGGCCTAAATGTACTTAACGTTTATCACTGAATGTTGATTCATTGATTGATTGATAATATTTTATTCATGCACATGAAAAGAGTGTACAATTAACATATCAAAATAGATAAAATCTATAAAATACATGAATATTAGGATACATATGCCAGCAAGGTGCAACATAATTGCTCAAAGCACAGCAAACTATGGTGCATGAAATGGGAGCATCAAAAGCCTAGGGAATCGTGCTTGGCTTATTATTTTATTATTTCCATGGTGGACCACAACATGAAAATAGCAATTATGAAGTCAGAAAAATATTAAGCTGCTTTGCACAGATTTGTAGCTGAAGTGCTTTCATTGTTTATAAATTGAAAGATGGATCTAAAAATTCAATAAATTAATATATATATATATATATATATATATATATATATATATATATATATATATATATATATATATATATATATATATATATATATAAAAGCACCAAAGGCATAAATTTTTATAACATTAAGATACTGAAATCATAAATATATAAAGCGGTCCCTCTCCAGTACTCCCATCTCATGCATCAAGAATGATCTCACCTTACTTTTGAAAATGTTCTTACATTCCCTCTCCTTGATAGACCCTGGCAAGTTTCCGCATGGTATAAACATGGTACATTAGTACCTGATATTATCGACCCCAGTCCCCAGGGTTGGCGACCAGCTGGTCAAAACTACCAGTTTTCCTTGCCCCTTGGCACGGGCGCTTTTGCAATGTTAAATGACCTGACGCGAACGACCACAGTGCTGTCCAACTGGAAATCTCTGTAGCGACAATTATATTCCCTGCAGCATTTTCTCAATTTCTTTACATGAAAAACATTTATTTTGGATAAATCTGTAGGATTCCAACTGTGAAGCAAAATTTTGCTGCAATGCTCCCGTTGGACAACCCTGGACCACCTGCAACACGCGACCAACGACCAGCATAATCACACATAAACGACCACTCGTAAAAAAGCTGTCGTTCTAATCAACCGTGACTAAGCTGTAAGTTAATAGCGAGCGGAGCGAGCTCTATATATAACACATGATTTTTTAAAAAAGTAAGGTCATTCACCAATCCAAACCTCATTGACATCTCAAGCTTTCCCTGGTTTAACATCCTATGGGTGAATTTTTGTTCATGTGGGGTCACAATTTCTCCGATTATCGCCATTTTTCAACCATGGAACTTTGAACTTCCGTGTTAGGCTGGTAACAACTGCCCATGGCAGAAGTTTCAGAATGCCAATCACTGTGTGACGTAGCTATCTAGACTATGGGTGGCTTTTTGCATGTAGATCACGACGTGTCAATTTGTATAAATGCTACGCTCGCTACTAGCTTGAACCTACTTCCATATTAGAAAAGCTGGCCAACGTGTGCCGTTATTTTGCAGTTAAGTCAACTCAAACACAGCATTTTATTTCGACTTGTCTGGACGGTTAACTTGGGCTGGGGAAAAAGCATAGCTGCTGTATATGGCCATGGTGGTGCGGTGATCGGTATCTAATATTTCGCTAAATTGCAGGTGTCTGTTCACCGAGTTACCAAGGAAACGGTCGTTTTTTAAAGATGACTTACTATCTTTACTTTAATCTGCCCACTCGGTTGTGTCTGAAGCAGATATCATCGTTAGTTATAAATCCAAATACAACACAATACCATGCATGTAAGCATGGTGAGCGCCATTTTAAACATGGCGCAATGCATTATGGGAAAGGAAAATTTGATTTGGATAACACAGTGAATGGCGGCCACGTATTTTCAGCACTGTTTGCGATGAGCATGGATGGAAGTGAACGTGATGGGCTGAAAAAAATCAAATATTCTAATTTTGCACACGATCGTATTGGATCTCAAAATGCTTGGCACGTGGTCTTATGCTGTGTGTTGACCACTGTGAGTACATTTATTTTCAAGGGCATGAATTTTCACTGTTTTAGCATTTTGGACATTTCGCTGCGACGTTAATTCATTATTTTGTTCATTTTTCCTATCAATACCATGTTGAAAACCTTTTTTACTGTGATCGTAATTTCGTGGTATTGAAACTTAAGTGGAAATAAGAACTGGTCGCCCAGATTAAAAAAAATTGGGCGACTATTTAAATATTTGGTTTTACCAAATTGGGTCCCCCAAACGGACTTAAGTCGCATTTGGCGATCGGCCATTTCTAACGCTGCAGGCTGAAAGATTTTATCGAGAAAGTGGCCATCGTGTGCCGTCATTTTGCAGTAAAGTCAGTTCAAACACAGCATTTTATTTCAACTTGTCTGGAGGGTTAAATTGGGCCAGGCAAACAGCATAGCAACACAAAGTTCAAGAAGGCATATCAACGTTTCTTAGGTGCAACAGCATAGACCAAAGCCCCGGTTGTTCGGTGATCATTATCGTAATATTTCGCAACGTTCCAGGTGTCCGTCCTATGAGTTACCAGGGCAAATGGTCGTTATGGTACTTTAAAAAACATGACTTACTATCTTAACTTTAATCTGCCCACTCGGTTGTGTCTGAAGCAGTTTTCATCGTTAGTTCCAAATCGAAATACGACACGACACCAAGACACCATGTGGTGAGCACCATTTTGACCATTGCGCAATTAATGCATTGATTGTGGAACAGTGGCACAAAAATTATTTTGATTTGGATATCAAAGTGAATCGGAGCCACAGAATATATCATATCATTGTTGATGCTCTGAAATGTTTGCAAAATATATACTTTTGGTTTCATATGTTATAACCCTCTTCCCACCCCCACACCCAAGATCGTTCCAATGCTCATCTACAAACCATTGGGTGCGGAATTTACAATTTTCAAAATGGCAGTCAAGTCGATTGGATATTTTGAAGAGAGAGTATCCAAAATATAAGTGTGTCAAGTATTAAGGGAAGGTTAATTCGTCAAATGAATGTAATGTACAATGTATAATGGGACTTTTCCAGAGTGAGCTTTACCTGAAAATGTAAATACAACGCCATACAATTACCAGGAGTAGGCCCCAGAATGGGGATTTCGCAACAGACACTGAAGTCGCCCCCAGGCTAAGAGTTACGTGCCAGCAACAGGCTGAGTGCCAAACGCCCCACTGCCTCAAAGACGGACCTTAGTGGAGAAGGTTGCCCCGAAAGTGGATACAGGTCCAAAAGTAGCTGCGGGTTTTTATATAATTGATAACTACAGGCATGCTGGGTTTTCAAAGAAATGTCTCTTCCACGAGAAACATGAATCTAGCACCTTTATTATAAGTCAGAGCAGTTCGTTTTAGATAGTTCAACTTGAGTCGCAGTTGACACTAAAAGGGTTAAACCATCAAACTGTAGGTGCATTCTTATATTTGGGCGCGTTATAGTCACCACGTTATTTTGATCAATCTACACCCTGTGTAAACCTGAAACTGGCGATTACATGTCTACAATGGCATTTTGCGCTCCTAGGTTGCAAGGGTTATTTTGTCTATAAAAACAAGTGGTCCCGAGCATATTCCGTTGCGATATCCGAACTTTTTATATATGATAAAAAATCAGAGGAGCATTCAAATAAAAAGATACATAATTTCATCTTAAAAGTAAACATCCAATTACAAATTACAAAAATTGTGCTTTCCATACCCACAAGACGACGCAAATTTTTTTCAGAGATCCAGTGTTCTATGGGACAAGTCCTTTCAAATTTCCAGGTGTCCCCTTATTAGCATTATTTGCCCTGATAAGGCTGATATTGACGCTGCACCATAATTTGGCAAGAAATTAACAGAACTTAAATCAATGAACTTATGTCAAATTAAACAATGGATGTGTGCTGCCACCCATTGTACAGATTTTAAATTAGGTTGAGATTGTGGTTATCCATCATGTTTACAGCCTCAAGATAAATATGCTAGTTTATTGGGCAAGTAAAGTTTGGAAGTAATTCCCCCTGCAAGGATTTCACTTGCATGGAGCAATAGGACTTATGAATAGTCTCACCGTGCACAAATCTCAATTCATCGGGAGATTCCCGCATCCGAAAGTAACGCTATGTTCAGCATGACGAGTTCTTAACGTTACAACAAAAAGATGTGGGAATCGTTATTACTTTGAATGTATTGAAATTGAGTTTGCTCTTCAGGTGGTTGATCCAAAATGTTTAACAATCTTGGCTCTTTAGTGGTAATGTGTGATGATTGATGGGAAGACTTTTTATGTTTTTAAGCGAGCATTTTAACCAAAATTAGATGTGCCAGGTCAAACCAATGGCAATTTATATTCATATTCATACCACGTCTATGGTAATCGATACCACAATTATTACTGTTCTATCATCAATGTTGTTGTTGCAGGGGGTTATCTTTACATTTGCCATCTCATCGCCAGCTGAGGACAAACCATAGATACCCAAAACATTAATCTGCATGTACATATACCGTCTTAATGAAATACTGCTCAAAACATGACGAGGATCGCTTTCACTGGAGCTAAAAAAATGAGACAAACTTGGGTTTTAGCTCAGCTGACTTGTCAGTCAGCTAAGCTCATGTGCTGGTTAGGCATCCATCGTTAAAACATCTGTTATCGTCCACTATTCACATTTTTTACTTCGTCTCCACAACCACTGGCCAGATTCACCTAAACCTTGGTGGGAATGTACCTTGGATAGGTCTCTACTAAGTTTGTTCAAATGTTTACGTTCCAATGATTTTTTTATGAATCTTTAGTTCACTTTCTAGCCAGATCTTAACAAATCGTCTGCAAAACCGCTTCTTCAATTGCTTCGAAATTACTTAGGGAGACTTCTTGGGGCTCTGAGACCCTGATTTTTTCAACAGGTGGCGCTGTGACTTTTGTCAAATACTTTTATTTTTAAAAATGTGTTTTCGCTATTTTTGACTTCTTCTCCAGAACCGTCTTTCAGATTATGCTGAAACTTGGTGAGAATGTTTTTCATAGAAGGGCCAAACAGAGTTGTTCACAAAGAGGCGTTGCTGTGATTCCCTGATATTTAATGGGGGTTTTTTTTGTTTGTTTGTTTTTTTCCAAATCGGGTGTTTGTCGGTTAATGTATACGGTCCGATTGATTACAGGTAAATGAATGGGGATGGCAATGGTAATTCACATTTTCGACTTCTTCTCCGAAAACCAATATCCAGATTCACTTGGAACTGGTGGAGATGTGCCTAGGGTGGCTCTTTATCAAGTTTGTTCAAATCGTCACGCTCCAGTGATTTTTTGCTTTGTTCATTTTTTGGCCAAATCTTTACAAATCTTCTGAGAAACTACTTGGTCAATTGATTCAAAATTGCTCAGGGATACTTTTGGGGACCTCGAAACGTTAATTTGTTCAATAGGTGCCGCTGCAATTTTCCCCCATTTTTTTTTTCCAAAAAAGTGGCGGGTTATTTTTTTTTTTTTTTTTGTTTTTTTTTTTTTTTTGTTTTTTTGTTTTTTTGTTTTTTTTTTTTTTTTTGTTTTGTTTTTTTGTTTTTTTGTTTTTTTTTTTTGTTTTGTTTTTTCTTTTTTTTTTTTGGTTTTTGTTTTTGTTTGTTTGTTTTTTTTTTTGTCTTTTTTATTTTTTTTTTGTTTTTTGTTTTTTTTTTTGTTGCTATATTCGACTTTTTCTCCAAAACCGTCATTCAGATTATGCTGAAACTTGGTGGAAACGTTTATTGTGGAAGGGCCAACCAAAACTTTTCAAAAGATGGCGTTACTGTGCATCTTCAATTTTTAATGAATTTTTCAATTCGGGTACTTATCGGTTAATGCACACAGTCCACTATAAGTCCAGTTAGTAATCAATAGGAATGTATGCATTAACCAACAAGTGCCCGAATTGAAAATTTCACTACGTGAATGGGGATTGCAATGGACATTCCTGATTTTGACATGAAAAACACTGTCCAGATTCACTTCAAACTTGATGGGGATGTACCTTGGGTGGGTTTCTACTAAGTTTGTTCAAATGGTCTCACTCCAGTGAGTTTTGGATTTTTTTTATTAATTTTTTTGTTCATTTTTGGCCAAATGGTAGCAAATCTTGTTCTCCAAAACCACCAGGCCAACTGACTCAAAAATACATAGGAACACTTGAGGGCATCACAGCGGGATTACGTTACACAGTACATGGGTGACTTTGAGCTCATTCGCAAGGTCACAGGGTCACAGGGTCACTTAGGTGTATTTGACTCCACAGATGATAACTTGAGAACAACTTCTGCCTGGATTTTGATGTTTTACATGGTTATGATTCTCGTTGAGGGCCAAGCTCAGACAGTACATGAGTGGACTTGACCTTATTCCCAAGGTCACAAGACATCTGACATGAATTTTACTGTTCACTTGAAAGTTTGAGATCTATTTTGATCTAGGACCTTGATGATGCACATCTTAATGTCTCCCTGAAGGTCATGCTTAGACAGTACATGAGTGACCCTGACCTCATTTGTGAGGTCACAGTGCAACATACATAAACTTTACTGTTCCCTGTAACCTGAGAACTACTTGAACTGGGACCCTTATGTTGCACACGTTAGTGTTCTTCCATAAAGGTCAGACTTATTCAGTACCTGGGTGACCTTAGTCCTATCGCAAGTTCACAGAGCCACAAGTGTGATTAATGTCCAGGTCAGCTGAGCACGGGCTGTTCTCACAGCCCTCTTGTTGTTTTCATTGCATGGAAGCAGTGCATAATATTCTACAGTTCTGTATACTCCATGCTTTGACTGCCGGGGTGTACTCATGGATGACCTGTGTCGTCTCTTACAGAATAGCGAACCCAAAGACTCCTTTTGGCTGAAACACTGACCCAGCTCATGAGCTTGTGTTTTGTGCCAATATGTGTTGCGGTTTGCAAGTGTGATATTAAAAAAAAGAAAAAAACAGGAGCATGAATCATGTGGCATGTGTAACAGACAAAATTCACAGTACAGCATTCTGTTTGGGGGTACAGATATGCCACAGGTATGGTTGCTGAGGCCATAGGAGTGAGCTGCCCATGGTATCCGTTTCATAGGAATGAGCTGTCCATAGTGTCCGTTTCATAGGAGTGAGCTGTCCATGGTATCCGTTTCATAGGAGTGAGCTGTCCATGGTATCCGTTTCATAGGAGTGAGCTGTCCATGGTATCCGTTTCATTTGAGTGAGCTGTCCATGGTATCCGTTTCATAGGAGTGAGCTTTTTATGGCATCCGTTTCATAGGAGTGAGCTGTTTGTGGGGCCCGTTTCAAAAGAGTGAGCTGTTCGTGGGGTCCGTTTCATAGGAGTGAGCTGTCCATGGTATACGTTTCATAGGAGTGAGCTGGTCCTGGAATCCGTTTCATAGGAGTGAGCTGTTCGCGGTATCCGTTTCATAGGAGTGAGCGGTCCATGGTATCCGTATCTACAACCTTGAATGTTGCACAAATGACATGGAAATGGATGTGCAAGATCAACGACGATAGTCTATATCTGGGTTAGTTCTAAATTCGCCTGAAGGTGGTGCTGTCCATCCTCTACTTGACTGCCTACATCTTGTGGTCACTTCACCCCTATTGTAGATGCAGTTTTGTCTTTTTATAACCACTTCTGATGGAGACCAAATTGCTGTTTCATAAGCACTGAACATTGGGTTGATGTCAAATGCACGCGATCTGACCGTCTCTTAGCTCTTTCGTTGCAACTTACTACAACGGTTGATGTGCTCCAAATGGACGTAATGAGCCTAGATTCATGTTCCTCGTAACCTAACCTTCCATTCCTGGAGTGCCTTCAGTTGCAAAGACCATTAGAAAGGTCCAGCGTAAGCTTTTTAATCCAAAGCAGGCCGAGGAAAGTTGTTGATTCAGTCAAAACGTGGTTGATATTCATGTGGCCAAAGAATATGGTCAGTGTGCTGTTTCACTGTGATTTTGTCCTTCTGCGAAAAATAATGCTGTTAAACTTAACTTTGCCAAACAGCTTCCTTTCTGCTTGTGAACAGTGGTTGCAATCGACAAAAATAGAATTTTAAGTACCCTATAAAGGATTTAACACCAATTATGGAGGTTTTTAGCCTGAATAAATATCAGTTTCGAATCTTATGGACAATTTATACGACTCTGTAAGTTTCACTACCACAGCGTTTAAAGCCCGTATACTATCATGTTATGTGCAGGTGTATTTAATTGCTTTTCACATGTTTACAATGCATGCCATAATGATATAATATTGTACCAAGTAACATATATTCTTTTTTTTTCTTACTTGCTTTCCAAAATGGTTTAATAAGGATCACTGGTTATCATACGTACCTACATTTATACATACATACGTATATATATATATATATATATATATATATATATATATATATATATATATATATATATATATATATATATATATTGTATGATGGCACCAAACTATACTTAATTCATAGATTTCTTAGACTTGTTTCTCGAAACCTTCGATTTCAAAAATGCATAAAAGCATCCTGTCAGTGCCAATCAAGAAATTCCGTCCCCGTTGCAATAAAAAGGCATGAACCATGAATCAGTAAGCAGGGCTTTTGGAATGTTTGTGTGCAAATGTTGGTACTTATAAAATGCGTACCTTTGCTCAAAAACCTGTGGTGTTTTGCATTGGTTTGAGAAGTAAGTAATTTGTTGTAGTATATCTGCCAGAGTTCAAATTTTTGCCATTATTATTTCATTGTTATGTATGATCAAGGCATGCATATTTTAATCTCTAGACAGTGTCTCCAACGCCGGTGTAACTGTAATGGATGTATATGTAAAGACGCCGTTGCTATGGTTTAAAGTTTTTGGCTTATTGCTCCAAAATTGCATGTACCCACTTCGGGTTACTCATGGACCTTACAGCGCCGTATTTTTTCCGATTTTCATACACGTTTTTGCATTGTATCATTTTATACCTTTTGCAAAACCGCTCACTTGATGATCTCCAAACTTAATAAGGATATAGCTCAATTGAGTTTAGTAAGTTGTGCTACTGTCATTTTCGGGCTTTTAGCGCACTTTTATGTTGATCAGTGAGAATACATGTTGGGGCGAATTATATCGGAATATGCATATTATATATACTATTGTCTACGGAACTGTAGACATGATCCACTTGCAACTGAGCGGGGTATTTCTTTATGTGGATCTGTACCAACTGTATTCAATTATTCAATCGCCTTTTTATCTTTTACAAATTGGTGGGGGTATTTCTATGTCTGTCGATGCTTTTTCTTTTTTGTTTTGTTTTGTTTTGTTTTGTTTTGTTTTGGTTTTTTTTTTTTTTTTCATCTTGCGTTTGTTTATCCATTCATTCATTTGTTTGGGCAAAATAATCTCAAAAAAACTTCTCTGAAACTGCTCGCTCATTGAATTAGGAATTTTTGTAATGCTGAATCTGTCCAACATTACACCACAAGTTCCCAAAGGAGTTTGTGTTTCGGTTATTTTCAATTTCTTCCACGCGCTATGCTGGGTCATTTTGGAAAGTTTCACAAATATTCAGGCCTGAAACCAGGAGGCAGATTTTTCCAAAATTACACGGAAATACCTGGTATCCCTAGGCCCTAATTTACTCAACAAGGGGCTATATATATATATATATACATATATATATATATATAGTGGAATTTCCCTATTAAGACCACCCAAGGGACTGAAAATGTGGTCTTAATAGGAAGTGGTCTTAATGGAGGATTTAATTTGATTAAGGATAAACAAAAAGGGTGTGAAAATTGGTAGTTTTTAGAATAGAAATGGTCTCTTTATGGAGGTGGTATTAATTGGAGATTCCACTAGATATATTTATATATATATTCATATATATATATATGTACGATTTTTGTATATTCTATACAATTCTTAACAACTGAACTGCACGCTGAGTTCTGCTTAACTTGGTGGAAATGTACCTTGACTCGACAGGAACTGGTGGTGGTACTACTTTCATATTCTGATTTTTCAACAACTCTTTAAACTTACGTAATAATTGCCAGGACTACATGCATTGTTAGGGATGGTATCAACATTTTAATCATTTTTGAATTAGTACTCTCAGTACGCAGGGAGGAGAGGGTAAATGGACCTGTACACTTCTACAGATATTAGAAAATGATGTTCATTTGTAACCCAAATTTTGTGGTATTTTGGTATCATTTTTTGGAAGATCATCATTTTTAAGTACTAAATTGGGAGGAGGGAGGCGGGTCATGAAATTTAGTACCCTAAGTACTAATTCAAAAATGATGATAATGTTGAACCATCCCTTAGTATTGTAGAGGGATACTGAAGCGGATGCACAAATACACCTTGTACGGGTCTCCACCTTTATAGAGCATGAACCTTGGATCGGCCCTTGCTTCCATATCCTGGTGTTCCCGAAGTGGCATAGTGAGCAGTCATAGACTTGTTGGGGTACATTAGCAAAGTAAAGCCATTGCAAATACGTATCGTGGTGGTTTTCGCAACAAAACATTCAGTGGGTCCTTTTTCAGACTTGACAGGGATTTCTCCGCGTATTTCTATGTCAGCTAACCACAGGCTGTTCTCACAGCCTTTTTGTTAAATTTGAGCACGGATTATAAATGACGTAGGATCAGGTAGATTGAAAGTCTCAGCATACTGCAATAGTGTGTCCAATTAAATCTTTCTTTCATGGACACTATGATACCAAGAAAACCAAATTTAGCATGATGGTATTCCCATTGTTATAAGTGTGCTTTTGGATTTGGATGAACAGTCATGTTCAAAATAATGAAAGTTAGGGGCAATCAAATTTTCAAACAATGTTGGATAGTCATTTTTTTATATTTATTAATAAAACTATAAATATGTGACTATGATAATAGTAGATATAGACATAGCTTTATTTACAGTCGGGGTTGGTAGAGTGAACATTAGCCAGAGGCTACTTATGCTAGCCTGCAAGGACCTACGATCGCTTATGTTTTTATATGCGCGATTTTATCATGGGGGTGGGGGGGTAGCAGATTGTAGGGGAGCCAGGGTTTATCTCCGTAGGCAAACTTATGCCGACTAGGATTAAAATAACAGCAGGTAAATACAATAAAAGCAGCATAACAATGTATACAATAAGGCTAGCAAAAACCTGTGACGTCTATAATATGTAAACATGGTAAAGTGACGTATAAAAAAATGTGTACCTGGCGACTTAAGAGATTCATTGTCTACACTCTTTTAATTTCAATGATGTAAATTCATTAAATCACAAAGCGAGCACTGACACCCATTCCATCTATTTATTTCCGTGTTTTCTGTTTAAAAGTTTTGACAGTATTGATTTCTTTAATATCAGAGGGTAGATGATGCCAAACTCTTAGCGCCTTCAAATCTGAACGATCGTTTTCTGTAGCAAATAGTATTAATTTTTTGGAAGCTCCAGCATTAAACCACCCCGGATATCATAAGCATTCTTTATATTCTAAACATTATACCATAGACAGGAGGACTTATGTGTTTGATGATTTTGTATACTTCAATGGCTAGAGCCCGAAGTCTAATGAGTATCTTTACAGTGCATGCACCGGCACGTGAAAGCCGCTGCTAGTATGTAGAGTGGGTATCATTAAAAGCAAAACACAAGGCCTTTTTTATTCTTTTTTTCTAATTTTTGTAAACTATCCTGAGAACAAAAATGCCAGATAACTGGGCAACAGGGAAAATTGACCATTACGAAAGACTTGAAAATGGTAACTTTACTACCAATATCCAAGACCCTGCTGAAACGCTTCAGTACATCTATTTGTTCGGATGTCTTCTTACACAGATACGACACGTGTTCATCCATTTTAGGTGTCTGTCTAGGTGGATGCCGAGGAGTTTTACGAAGTCAGATTTATTGATATGGTAAACTTCAATTTATAGGCCTTGTAATAAATTGTCTGACAAGATACCCTGAAATTCCTCTGGGTTGGCAGTTATATTCTTCGTATCCGACCAGTCTATAGCAATATTAATCTGTGATTCAAGAGTAGAAACCAGAATAGTTGTTGGCGTGCCTGATGATGTTGTCATTAGCATAATTTTAGAGTTTGCAATTGATATGATAGCTTATGTCATTCATGAAAATACTAAATAAAAAGACCCATAATGGATCCCTGCGGTACACCCATTTTTAGCTGGAGTCATGTGCGTCGTCCATTATGAGTCTCTGGAGTCTATCGCTCAGGTAAGACCATAGCATTTGGGTTGCACGTTGTGATACATGATAGCTCATAAGTTTGGACAACAGAAAATCGTGAGGCATGTACTCTCGGAAGCTCTCGAAAGATCCATCAGCACAAAACCAATGGATTCATGGTTGTTCAAATCGATTCACCAATCCTCTATATACACTAGAGGAGGGTGTTATAGCAACTGTAGTTCTTTCCATAGGCGGAAAGATAAGGACAGAATATATCATCAAAATGTTGACCGAGCTGGTCAGCCATGAATCCCTCAAAAACTTTTGAAACGTACGGGAGGATACTGACTGGACGATGATGTGCCTTGCCATAGTCTGTCCTCTTTTCGTACACGGAGGCTCGCTTTACAACGTCTGGGAAATTATCTGCTTAGACTGATCTGTTTGTCAAAGAAGTACACACATGAGCGATGCATTCAGCAGACATCCTTACAATTTTTGGGAGGTATCCCGCCAGACCCAGTGGCCTTGTGAGGGTTAAGAGCTTTAAGCTTCTCTTAGTATACACTAATTTGATACCTGCCTGAAATAAAAAGCTTCCATTCACTGATTATGGTTAGCGATTGATTTCACGCTTGCATGGTTCTTGTATTTGGACCTGATCTCCTGAACAGATTTCTCATCCACTGTATTCTGCTCGGCAGTGTCACTATCAATATCAGCGTAAAACTGGTTGAAAATATCAGCAAATTCTCGTTTTTCTGTGCAAAGTTTCCAATTTTCTTCCAGAATAATATCTGATTTGCTTGAACATTTTGATGATAAGAACGGTTTTATAGCAGACCAAATTTTAGCATTAGCTTGACCATTTTTGCATTTCTTAACAAAATGATTGTTAATTGCCTTTCTACGGAGATCTGTGCATTTGAAACGCTGCCTTATTTCTTCGCCTATTGTAACTATAAACATTGAAAAGAAAGTTTTTCTTCCGTAGATTTCGCTTAAGAGCAGCATGTAAAAAGGGCGCCTCGTCATGCAATCATTTACGTTTTTGTTTCATGGGGGGGGGGGGGGGGGGGGGCGAGGAGCATGTTTACCAACCACCACTTCACAATAGTTGAAAAGGCGCAATAGCCGTCCTCATCAGGGAGGTCATCCATCACTGGACTGAATGGGACCTGGTCTCAGTCCTCCAAAATTAAAGTCTCATCGAAATGTTCAAAACTTCTAAATGCAATGAGCTGTTTGCTATATGGTTTGAGATGTTCGCGTAAGACCGTATAGACTAAGTGATGCCCGTCGCTGAGACCGCAGTCTGTGGATCCTGATGTAGGGGACATACTTGGTCTGCCTGGTAATACTACATCAAGCAGGCTGCCATTCTGCTTCGTAAAACATGCAGCTCCCCCTATCTGATTTTCTAAACTGAAGTTATCCATCAGGTCTAGCAATGGTTTACCTTTGCTGTGGTCCAATAAATCGAAGTTCAAATCCCCAAGTAAAACAATGATATCATACTATATCGCGATCTGATCTAGTAAAGAAGTCACTCCATTCATGAAAGTAGCATTCCGGGTTTTTGGGGAGTCTTGTAAGCCGCTACTATTATCCGCTTGTGCCTTTCTGTACGCAATTCAGCTGACGTTTTCCACTGACAACGTCTGAAAGTCTGGAACTATGGAGGGCAAGCTTTATCGCACATACAAAAGAAGTCTACCTCTAAACTCAGAATTGTCTTTCCTATACAAGATATAATATTTGTGTTAGTGAACCTATGAGTTAATGAAATTATAAAATGGCTTCATATATATATATATATATATATATATATATATATATATATATATATATATATATATATATATATATATATATATATATATATATATGGAAACTGTTGGGTGAATACAGTCAGTCAGAAACCAGGTCGGCATGTTGATGCAGCGTGGCAGGATTCAGGATTGAATGAAGTCCACCGGGCAATGCCAGATAACCAGGGCACCTGCATGTGGCCCGATTTCCCTACTGAGTGGCTTTACAAGGAGAAAGCCGAGGCCTCACAGACTATTGGGTCATGTGAATGGTCGACACTATCCTTGCTATAACAGGCAAGTAAAAGAAAATCTTTTTTTGTGCGCGGTGCGCGGTGCGCAGTGCCTGAAGGGGCAATGTATGTATCCCGGTGTACAAGACAGACAAAAACCCAAGGAGAAAGTGTAAAAACCGTTTAGTTTAAACTGGACATACTTTGTGTTTAAAACGATACGATTCGATGTGTGGCATGCTATGTCACAGCGCTGGTCATACCGTGTAAAATTTGGTGTTGTCGTGTTAATGTAAAATAATTTATGGTCCAAAAAAATATGCAAAATTCTTAAACTAGGCCAGTACATGTACAACATATTGTAGAAATAGACCATTGGACAACTTCATTATACTGTGCAATAACCCGTTTACCCTTTCAGCATATTAGCTTTAGTTTTCAGTTAACCGTCCATGATAGCATATCATTTAGCGCGGTCCTTAAGCGCATTGTATTTACCTACTGTTCAGTGGGAACAGAAGGTCAGTTGCACAGGCAAGCAACAACAGGCATCTCACACAGCCAGTTGTACTTGCACTATCCATCTGTGACTTTTAATTGTAAGTGTCAGCATACATAAAAGATTTATATTTTACAAAGTGAAAATTTTTGGGTTATTTAATTTATTCATAGCTCTGCCATAATGCCGTTGATATTTTCACCCTTGTGTGCAGATTTTTGGTCTACATAGCCTACATATAGACTGAAGAACACTCGTATCTTGGACCAGAATGTCATAAAAAATAGATAGACGTTAAATTTCAAATTTCACACATATGTGTGTCACATATGCTCATCCAATGAATGTATAACCGAAATATCAGTAATCAAAATTATGCCCAAAATATGGGCACATAAATATTTAAATGTTGAATATCAACAAAGTTATTGTTGATGGACGTGTCATTCCAACTTCACTTTCTGCGTTTGTTAGGTAAGTGCACCGAACATTTCAGGTTATGGAACCTTTGAAATTTTAAGATTATCTTAATTCAAACCTATAAAGGAAAGAACGTTCTTTCAACTTTTGTCCACATCTCTATGAAGATTGTCTAGCCATCAAATGGTATACTTGTTTTATGGCATTAGACATTGTGCTAATAATTAGGCACATTTGAAAATTAATATGCTGGAAATCTTCACTAACTGCTTTAGATAGATATGTACTTCCCCTATACTTATGTTTTGGATAACTCTGTATCTGTTAGATATAGTGCCAAAATAGTGCCTAAAAGTTTGGTCTTTTAATTCATGTAACTTTTTGGTATTTGAAAAGATCTTGAACATCCGCAAATCTGTCATACATATATGTTCAATTTAACGGTAATTAAAATGGTTATCATAAAGATGCTTCCCATAAATGTTGCCGCATTTAAAATTATGCCAATAAGAGACAATTGAAAATTATATTTTGAATATCTTTAAAACTATCACAGATGCAGATGCCATTCCAAACCTATCTATGTGTTTCGGATGCATGAGCATCAAATATAAGACTGAGGTGACAATGTTCGAACGTATGCTCTGGCACTTCAAAATTCAATTATTGAATATCTTCTAATCTATCATAGCTTGAGGTGCCCTCCATGTGGCAAAAGTACGTGTTTGTGACAAAGATGCATCCCATGAATATTAGAATATTAATGTAATTTCAAGTTACAGTGGTTTAAATTTTTTATACCTTTACAACTAGGACATATTTTAAGAAAATAGTTTTGTAGGCACACGGCCAAAGGCTTTATTGCGAATTTTATATTCTAGTTTCAGTTTCGCGCTCCGTGGATTTCTGCACCCCATAACAAGCCCGTGACTAAATTCTGACATCAAGACACTGAGAGAGACTCGCAACTAGTATAGATCATTTAACCAATTACTGATGGCGTAGTTGATGCAGTGATTGCAATTTAACAACATGCAATCTCTTTGACCTGTTAAACAACACAGCCACAGTTCATGATCCCAGTCCCTGTCCTTGCCTCGTCTTTATATAGTTAGGCCTATAGTTCTGAGGTCAGCATAGTTCCCGATCATTTTTCGCACTGTTCACGAAAGTTTGTGGTGGTGATGGGAACCCCATTTTTCCGATAAAAATGTTTTGTCGAATCCTTATCTTGATATTTTGGAAACATGAAACTTATCGTATCGACCAGCATAAATTTTTCCACAGGCTGTGATCATCATTGATAATACCAGGACTAAACCTGAACCGTGTGATATTCTGTGACAGTGACTTCCGTAATGTAGATATTATAAGAAAGAAAGAAAGAAAGAAAGAAAGAAAGAAAGAAAGAAAGAAAGAAAGAAAGAAAGAAAGAAAGAAAGAAAGGAAGAAAGAAAGAAAGAAAGGAAGAAAGAGAGAGAGAGAGAGAGAAAGAAAGAAAGAAAGAAAGAAAGAAAGAAAGAAAGAAAGAAAGAAAGAAAGAAAGAAAGAAAGAAAGAAAGAAAGAAAGAAATTTTGCTCTTTTCTTTTCTGCACGTTTGCAGTTGAAGGGGAAGTTGTACCATTAATAGACAGATTTGTCCGCATTGAAAGTCTCCTGTTATACTCAACAGAGCCACTTTATGCAAAGACAGGGCCACAGAGTACGGGGCAGCGGACTGATTGAACATTTTTACTGTTTAATGAAAACTACATTAAACTATGGTCCTTAGAGTACAGGGCTCGTCTTTTAACACGTGTATTTCAATTTATGCTTCCTATACCTTTTTCTTAAATATTCTTAATTTTCTTTATTATTTTCTCTTATATTTGCCATCAGGATGTACTTTTCTCGGCAATGGGAACTTGAAAAAATTATTATTATTATTATTATTATTATTATTATTATCATCATCATCATCATCATCATCATCATCATCATCATCATCATCATCATCATCATCATCATCATTATTATTATTATTATAACCAGCCTTGATCACGTATTCAGTCACACTTCTAGGCTTGCTCCCCAGCTATGGAGGATGATGAATCGCACGTGATGGCATGTGCCACAGCAGTCTTAATTGTATGTTACAAGAAAAAAAAACTCTGGGTTTCCCTCAGAACAGGTAGTGGACAGCATGGATGTGTAAATTACAGAAAAGGCATTATGACATGACAACGGAACACAGTTTGAAAACCACAAAATGAGCTTGTCAGGTACGTAGACGGTTGCCGGTTGCCATTCTAATTTTTTTACAAGGAACACCACACATTATAAGTTTGTCAATGACTGTCACGCCAATTAATTTGTATGAACTGTCAATGTTCATGAATCATAATTCTAATAATTGTCTTAAATTGAATAACCTTGCCTGTTATTATTTTAAGATCCATTATTATTACTATTATTGTTGTTGGTGGTGTTGTTGTTGTTGTTGTTATTATTATTATCATCATCATCATCATCATCACTGGTCTAAACCATATCAATCAGCTTAACAGCATGAAGTTTATTTTTGTGACCCTATCCCAGAAAGATACACGTCATTTTTATTCTGGCTGCCTACTCCCAGTTCATCCAATTCTCCTCATGCTCCCACTTATTTCCTAGCTGTCATTTTTCCTCCAGCTGCCGATTCTCCCCCCAGCCGCCATTTCTTTATATCAGCTACCAGTTCTGCAGCTGCAATTCTCCTCCATCTGCCATTTCTCTAGCTGCTTGTTCTTTGACTGCTATTAATTCTTTCTTTAAGCTGGAACATCTTTGCTAGGGCCAGTTCTTCCAAAAGTGCCAGTATTTCAGCTTTCAGTTCTCTCCATCAGGTCCCAGTTCTCTAGCAGTTAGTTTTTTGCCTCTGTCAGGTCCTAGTACTTCCCCGGCTCCCTCTTATTCCTTGAGTCAGCTGTCAATTCTTCCACAGCCGATAATTTTCCTCCAGGCACCAGGTTTTTCCTAGCTGCAAGTTGTCCCTGTCAGCTGCCAGTTTTCTCCAGTTGCCAATTCTCTCCATTAGATCTCGGGTCATCTCTAGCTCATTGTTTTTGACTAGCTGCCAGTTCCCTTTTGGCTGGTAATTCTCTCCTTCAACTGCCAGTTCTGCCTCAGACATCAGTTTTCTCCCAGTTGCCATCTCTCTCTCTCTCTCTCTCTCTCTCTCTCTCTCTCTCTCTCTCAGCTGAAAGTTCTGTCTATCATATGCCAGTTTTTTTCCAAAGTTTTATTTCTCCAGGCTAGAGTTCACTAACCAACATTTCTCTTCCAGTTGCCATTTCGTGTCAGATGCCAGATTTTATCTAGCTGCTAGTTCTTTCCAGCAGCAAGTTCTGTACCAGCTTGTTCTCAACTGCCAGTTCTTCAGCCTCCAGTTCTGTACCAGTTGCTAATTCCCCATCCAGCTACCAGTTCTCACTCATCATAAACACCTACTTCCCCGTACCATTTTCCGACCTTGGTGTCAATTTTGTTGCCTGCTGTTACAAGCTCCTCCAGATATCCAGTTCTCCCTCAGTCGCCGTTTCCCGACCTAGCTGCCAGTTCTCTCTGAGTTGCTAATTCCCAACCCGGATACTACCCTTGCCCATGTGCAACCTAAAACACCAGCTGTCACTTTTTCATTAGTTGCATATTGCTGCAAGGGCTGCCAACCCTGTCCAAGATGCCAATTCCCAATCTTGCTACCAATTCTTACCCAGCTCAACATTCACCCAGATTGCAATTTCAATGGCACAATTGTCAGTTTGGTTCCTGCTGCCTAATCCCCACCAACACCTGGCTGTTAGGTTCAACATTCATAAATAATTACCAAACTGATAAAGAATGTTGAATATGATAATTTTAAAGGATTATCAGGACTGGTCATTTGCAGGGCCCTGAACCAATTTATTTTTCCCTTACTGTTTATTGTTTACTGCCAATACACATATATAAAGGTAACACAGTACATGTAAAGACGGCAAAGGGGAGCTTTAAGAAGCACTAGAAGTGCTTATATGGTTACCTCATTCCATAATTTATAATATACAGCGGTAAATTGAAGTCCCAGTTTGAGAACTGGTGGATGGCAGCGAGGACTGGCAACTAGGAGAAAACTGACAGCTGGATTAGAATTATCAGCTATGCAAGAACTAGTGTCTGACAGAAAGAACTGATAGCCTAGAGGTAACTGCCTGCCGGCAGAGAAAACATAGCTGGAGGATTGGATTGGCAGCTAGAAAATTGGCACTTGAAAAAAGAACTGGCGCGTGCGTTAGAACTTTCATTTGGGAAACAACTTGCAGATGGAGGAGAAATGGCAGCATGGAAATAACAGGTATCTGCAGAACTGCAGGGTGATAGAGCAAACTGGCAGGTATAAAGGAGTAACTGACAACCAGAGTACATCTATAGCACCTGACAAAAAGAACTGGCAGCTGATGAAAATTGTCAGCTGGAGCAGCACTGGCACCTGATAGAACTGGCACCCGATTAGGAGAACTGAACATTGGAAGAGAACTAGCAGTTGGAGGAAAACTGACACCAAATACACAGAAACGGCAGCGCAAGATGAACAGGCAGCTAGAGAATAGCTGACTGTTGATACGGAGAATTGGTAGTTTGAGGAAAAATGGTAGCTTTGGAATAAGTGGCAGCTGGAAATCTTGCAGATGATGGAAGAGAACTCACAGCTGGAAATTTGACAGCAATACAAGCAGTGGCAGCTAACTTAACTCACAGTTACAGTAGAATTATTGGCAGCTGTGGAAGATCTGGTGGCTGGGAGAGAACTATTAGCTGAAGAACTAGACGCTAGACAACTGGCTGCTGATAGAAGGAACAGGAAGCTTGAGAGTACTGGTTGTTGATAGGGAAAACTGGTGGCTGATATCGAGGCTGGGAAACAACTGACAGATGAAGAAAAAACTGGCAACTCGAGGAGAACTGGTACCCAGAGCAGAAATTGCAGCTGGGAGAGACCTAGCAGCTGGGGAATTCGCCACTGTAGATGAACTGCATACATAGTGAACAAGCAGCTTGGAGAGCACTGGGAACTGGAAAAGAGGCAGAAGAACTGATAGCTGACAGAGAGAACTGGCAGAGAATTAGGAGCTCATGGAACTGAAAGCTGGAGAAGAACTAGCATGTGTGGAAACCTGAAAAGGGGGGCAAATGGCTAAAAACATTGACTGGTTTTGTTAAGAAGGTGGGTCTAGGGGTCCTGCCTCAGAAAATTTTGAAAATTTAGGTGTGAAATGGTGAATTTGGAGCCATTTTGAGCCTAATTTGCAGGAAATACGAATACAGCAAAGATTTAAATTAAATTGTAAACAGAAGTGTCTATTTTGCAACAATTTTTTCGGGGGACTGAAGGAGGGGGGCTTGCACCACCACCTCACCCACCATTCCGTCCCTGGGAAAACTGTCGTCTACTGAAAATATGACAGCTCTTAGAGAAACGTGGCATTAAGAATATCAACTGGCAAGGTAAAGTGGCGGTCTTTTATGTTAAAACGATTAGTAGAACTATATCCAGTGAACAGTGAAAGCTAACACAGAATAAATTTGTCCGATAGTTATCGATAAAATTGAAATGCAATGTATCCTTTATAAAAATGCCTGCGTGCTTTAATTTTGGCAATTGGTAGCCCAGATAATGGATGTGTCTGTTTCTTGTGCCCTGTACTGACTTTGACCTCCTCCTGCACAGATTACCCTTGGTTTAAGTACAATTGGGGATCGTGCACTAGTTTTAAGTTCCTTTCCACGACCACGAGACATCTTGGCCGAGACACAAATCGACTTGGACCCGCAGGACTAAATCAAAACAATAGGTAGGAGTTTTAAAAAAGTTTTGAAAAAAGTATTTCGGTGCCGGCATGTTTATGAAACTGAGCCCGGCACTGGGAAAGTGAGATAAATGGAACAAAAACCGGAACATGCGACTTAAACACTCCGACGACGCTCGTACGAGCCCCAAATTGCTTGCTGGTCAGTGTTTTAATCTCCGTATTACCCTGTCAGACCATTGTCCAATACACATACCAGAAGCCATGTCAAATGCAACTACAGACAAAATACCTCAATGTTATAATTTAAAATCCACGGCACAAACTTTACATATCAGAAATGAGCTTCACAACAAGATTTTTTCTGAAATTAGACATAACGTTACTTGACAAAAATTGCCTGAGCATGGTTTTGTGCGCACAAGCTCTTAGAGGGGTACCGCTGGATTTTAATTTTTCTTTCATTTGATATCTACATATAATAACATTCTACAACTGGATTCAGACAATGCTGAAACTTATCACATCATAGTTTCAAGTACAAAAGATGCAATTTGCTGTCGTGTATCCGGGTTTCTTTCATATTGTGTCGATGTGCTTATTCAGCTGTCCGTTTAATGTAAAAGGATTCACATATTTGTAGTTTGATATGTTGGTGTTGTCGTGGTTCTGGGCATTATAGAATTTTACATACGTAGGCATTTGAAATTGGCAATAATTGACGTAAAAGGACCTAGCTGTGGTTCTGATGTGACCACAAGTTGATAATTAGGGTTTTGTGGCTTTTTTCACACTTAATAAAATACACAAGTACAAATTCGTTCTAACTTCATTGACACGTCAAAAAGGAATTTTAAAAAAATGCGGTTAACACAGAGATGTTGCTTGGTTTCCAGTTCCTGGTATCTCCAAGTACTGCTGCAAATCACCCTAGTTAGGACAGCAAAACGTGAAGCCAGAAAAGGTGCATCACTGATGCAAAAACTGGGCACATTGGTCAGGACAACAAAAACTGTCGAAAAAAAAATATATAGCAAATTAAGGACTGGTTAGCTGTAATGTAAAAAAAAAAAATAGCGGGCAGTCTTAAGGAAATCGGATAAACTTGTCTGAGCGATGGTTGTTTGTTAAAAATTAGTCACAATACCTCCGCAAACAAGTAAGTCTGAGGTCTTTCAGTTTGAAAGTAAGGGCAATTAAACGTTTGATATATATCATACTAAAGTATCTTCTAAGTTTGTATAATACATATGTAAATTTAAAAAGATTAGCCACTGTCAGGGCATACATAAAACTTTCAATGGGAGGATTGGGTATGCCGCAATAGTTATTTTGTGGGGTATCGCTTTGGTCTAAAGCAACGCCTTCTAAAGCGCTGTGAACAGACCATTTATAAAGTTATTGGCTGAGAAACCAGTTGTGATAGGGGCCCCGCTGTGTACCCAGTTACTCCCGTAGGGCAAAAGGTAGGTAATAGGAGTCTAAAGTGATTGATACAAATGACTGTTATAAGGCTAGGTCAAGGAGGGATACGTTTAAGCTGAGGCTCAACAGGGGGGCGCTCAATGGAAACGTCGACAAGAAGTCAAACGGGGATGGACTAATAGATTGTCAACCCGTTTTGAATAGCGCTACACACAAAAGCCCTACACCTGTGCCTCATAGGACCTTATGGTAGCTAGATTGGGTTAGTAGAGTTTATAAACATAGCATATTTTATTTGGAGTGCGGAAGGATGCTCAGAGGGCACCAATGATCTGTGCCTCAACCGATTGCTAGCTTTTCTCACCTGCACAAAAAGAATGCTCAGCGTTGGGCCATGATTTTCCCAAGAAGTCTGGCCATTTGACACGGTGCACATGCAGCTTCTCCTTGACACGCTGTTTATTTCTCTGTACCTGTCAGATCCTAATAAGATAAAGCAAAGTCGGGACCTTGCGCGATTTGGCCTCTTGTTAGGTCGACCAAGCGTCTACTCAACATGAAGGGCATTGGACAATTGCAAATTTAATGAATCCGTTTTGTTCGGGGTTAATCCAAAGGTGTCCGCATTTTACGCTTCGTCAACAGAGGCGGGTCGGAGGTCATATTGGTGGCTATCTATCTTACACGTGCTGGGTAGTTAACAATGTCAAACACGTTACTGTCTGTGGAGTTGGGAAAAAGGAAACTAGCGTTCCGTTATGACCAAGTTATCTAGGTGAAGTCACATACATCAAAACATGCACAGTGGCCCAAATAATGAAGCTCTGAGACTTGATTAAGCCAGGATACCACCACACAAGACAACACATCTGTCTTTGCCACCTCGTCAAGCATGTGTTAAACTTCCAACCGCACTGCAGAGTTTTAACTCTTTTAAGTCACATTGACGACCTATCCAGATTTGATCGCAGAAAACAAGATTATGCCCCTTTGAGGGGTTCGGTGGACGGACACATGTTTGAAAATGACATTTATTTTTCACCGCTGCAATGCAAACTCCAAATTGTTTCAACTTAAAATGACTTTAACGTCATATATCATGATGTACCACCGATGTTCGTTTCACAGGCTTTCTTCTTTTCACTGTTGCCTACATCGCGGATAGACCTCATGGTACACATATAGTTACATGCACACGTGCTTTAGAATTCAACGTAAGTCAGCAACCATGTTGCCTGGCAGTCAAAGGCATAGATTGATCTATGCCAATTATCTGGATGCAAATGAAAAGGCAATTAGAATCTACACCTTTAGGTGAATGGTTCTTGTCTGAATGTGTACGTAAACCGTATCAAACAAATCAGGACATTGAAATTCTCGATGAATCATCACCGAAAGGCAGACTCTAAAGATGTGCAAATGAGTGGGTTTAGAGATCGACACTGTTATACTCTTGTGTGAAGCTTTCAAAGGGACAATAATGGCGAGCTGTATATCCGGGCTATTAAATTGGTCATTTTTTCAAAGGTGTCAAAAGACGCATTTTGTAACCTCTCAAGAAAGCGTATGTAGTTTTGAATAGAAAGGAGTTAGAGGGCTTTATTCCAGTTTGATTAAAAGCTATTGGAAGCAATCTTTTTGAGTTCTGCAGTATATAGTCATATTAAGATTTATGTCTGTGAGCTGAAAAAAGCTCGTACAACTTGTTTTGATTCATCTTAACCCTTGCGTTTTTATCACGGACAGAAAGTAGACGTTCATAAGCATTCATAGGAATCCTGTATGACGAAATGACGGACCTGCTGGTCAAAAGTAAGGCACTGACTTAGTACCCGCCTCGGGTACAAGATCGTACCCGGGTATCCGAACGGGTACCCAACCTTACAGAATCTCTCTCTAAGTTAAGATATTTCTATACGAAAGAACGTTTCGGCGTCCATGCCATGATACCTGTCAACTGACCTGGCTTGGCTTTTTCGCGGGGAAATTGTTTAAAAAGCTACCGTAAAATGGTGTATAAAAAAAAAAAAAAAAAAAAAAAAAAAAAGCTATACCAGTAGCAATCCGAGCACTTAAAAAATTGAAAAAGAATGCTGTTTGGAGCATGAATTTTTTAACGGGTATCCGATTGTGGGGAGTTTTCGAGCGGGTACCCGGGTACCCGTTTAATGCTCCAATCCAAAGTGGCTGATATAAGGACTATCTATGTATTTGGAAACTGACACCAGCTGTCAAAATCATTTAGCTTTTGTTTGGGTGTACATGCATGATATGCTAATTTGTATTTTAAGAGTTTGGTGTATCTATTTTTCATATGTATGTATGTATGTATGTATGTATGTATGTATGTATTTATGTATGTATATGTATATATATATGTGTGTGTGTTTGTATATATAATATATATATATAAACAAACTCACACACACACAGATATATATATAGATATATATATATACATATACTTGTATACGCCTACATGATAACCTGTTACAGTATGGAAAATAAAGGACGTAAACACGAACAACCCATGTATAGATCTATTATGTGAAACGATAGCTATGATTAGCTATATAATCATCCGATCAGCTTTTCTGCAACTTAATTTCTAATTGATCAGTATGTTCTCAGACAGGCGTAATAAAGCAGGAAAATGATGCGATTGTATCGTTAACCCCTTCGCAGTGATTAGGGCTTCCCCGTGGAGTCGTGATGGCATGTTCAAGTTCCTCGTAAATAGCTTTTATTTACATGTAGATATCACCATGTGTAGTTTGTGAAAGTCAGTATTTTTTTTCGTTGTGTACCCAGCCATGGCCCAGTTGCTCTTCCTGCATGCCGGAGAATCATTCGCAACAATGCTATATATATACAGATATATGCGGTAAGTTTTGTTCAAGGTACTAGATTTGCAATAGAAACATTTTGCCATGTTTAATAGAGGAAGCTGCTCATACAAGTTCCCGAAGTAACACTGCTGCTGACATGACTCCCCCGTATTTTCGCGGCTAGGAGTGAAAAAAAAGGCTCGACTGCGTTCATTTTGAATATCAGATTTTGTTCACAATGCATTTGTAGAAGAAACGGCATTATAATAACTTCTAAATGGTAGAGAACCACATGTATGTTAACCCTCATACTACCAAATTGATAAAAAAAGTCAACAAATTTCCTTGGCACTGTGACAAAAGGAGCGCCAAGGCCAGCTGTTTACATGGACTATTCTTAACGAGAATTTTTGTCTTTATTACTAATGATAGAGTTAAGCGGATCAATATGGGTTTGTTTTTTTAAGAATATAAATGAAATTGACGTTTTGTCTGACAGCGTTCTCAGTTTTGCATATATGAAGTGCGATGCTCTTGACCCTATTATGATCACAACGGCCGCCACGCAGGCCGCGCCCTCTGGTGACGTTTTCAATTTAAAAAAAGTGAGGTCTGAACAAACATGACCGGTTTGACATATGATGATATCACACTGAAGGCATTTACAACACGAAGTAGACCATGCAGGATCATTTAATGGGCTACCATCTGGAGATATGTAAACTGATACGTGAAAAAGTTCTGATGTAAATATACGTGGTGTCAAACCCTCTTACTAGGAACGTTAAGATATAAACACTTCGTAACTAATGAAAATAGCCTCTCAAAACAATGTTGTACAATCAAACATGTTTTGTCAACTGTCACATATATACAAGTATTCAAAATTATGATATAATTTACATATTTGCAAATGAAAAATATTTGGTACACACTATGCTACATGGTGTCATTTGAAAGTAAAATGAAGTATTTTATATATACATATATATATATATATATTTGCAAATATATAAATATATATATATATTTATTTTCCACATAAATATGTGTTTTATATACATATATATATAACACATATTTATGTGGAAAATATTCATAATTTGGTTAAACTGCAAAACTTTATTACAGTGTTTAAAAAGACTGGCAAATGAAATTGTACAGTTGTGTCACCAACCTGTATGTGTGTGTTTAATAAGTGACAGAAAAAAGGGGGGTTTCATGATGATTTGGCCTTTGCCAAAAACAAACTTGCCATAAATTTTCTGTTGAATTTGTTTTGGAAATAATAAGCTTAAAAACTATTTTTTTTTTTTTTTAATGTTAGAGTATACATATTTTAGAGTCAGACAGTGACCGGAACAAACATGGAGAGTATGGAAGATGCCCGAGGGATTCCGGGTATTAATCAGTTATTTGGAGGTACTGCGGGACATTCGACTTATTCAGATAAATATTCCTTTATATATATATATATATATATATATATATATATATATATATATATATATATATATATATATATATATATATATATATATATATATATATATATATATATATATATATATATATATATATATATATATATGTATGTATGTATATATATATATACTTTTAACTTCCACAGCTTCATGCCCAGCTGAATGAAGTATAACCTGACAGGGGTTGTCGTCCTTTGATAAATATATCAAACTCCGCTTATCCTATGGAATAATTTAAGTGTCGTATGCTCTTTCTCAATAAACGTCTCAGTATTTCAAATTGAAATTCCAAATCTTTTGTAATCAAACAGAATATGTGCTGCAAAATTTACGTGTAGAAAGATATTTCCTGCCCCAACACCGTTTTTTTCCCGAAGAGTGTTGATTGGTCACCATGTAGTTGTGTAATACTTTTTTTATTTGAAGAAATACCTGAAATTTATGCTTGGAACCTAAAACGCCTGCACAGTTAATTTCCTTTCGTTGCCATGTGGGCCTGAACTTTGGGGGTAAGGGGAGTGACACTTGAAAGGAGTAGCCAAGCCCCAGGGTTTTTTTTATTATTTTTAATACATTTTGCTGAAAAGTGGGATCGAAATTTTAATTTTTTTTATTTTTCTTTCACTCGTACAGTGCGATGTTTAGTTATATTCACCATTTTTAACAGTTGGTTAAAATTCTACATGCGGGTCCGGAATGGGGTCATGTCAGCAGCTTTAGTATACCTATCACGACATGGGTTAGTCCCCGCACATGCGGATCTCCCATAACATTTCATATCGTGGCGCTTGACATTTCTAACTGTTTTGCGTTACATACATACTATAACAAAGGACTAACGGGCAGCACGCTATGGAAAGAAAGATCTAGATATATCAAACATCTGTCAAGAAATCAGGTTCCTTCGTAATATTTGTATTCTTTTACATCAACATGTTTTGAAATGTCCTTTGTTACCAATGCCGTATCCTGCGTGAACATCTGCAAAAGTGAGATTGTAGCCTCATTGTAAGCCTGATGCACAATGGTTTCCTGAGTTGATTTCTGCAGTATACAGTGTAGGGGTGGGATCTGGAGCCGATGAAAAATTCTCAGTTGTTTATCCGACAAATATAGCCAGCTATAAACAGCTATAACTGACTTGAGCCGGTGTGATATGTAAAACATTAACGAAAAGGAAAATGCCTTATACATGTATATGAAATGTGTATTCATTTATTTAGCATCGCCTTCAAAATTTGAGGTAAGTAACTTACAGAGTTTTCTTGGCCCGGACAAAATAGTTGCCCCAAACCAGGAAATTCGTGTCATTTCTTTAATTGTTGATGCCGTGTTATAAGTCAAGTGTTGCACTCTCATGTCTGATTTTTACATTTCTTTATTTCTGGTTGCCTCAGGAAACTCTATGTAGCTAGCCGAATCTGATATGCTTAGTGTTTGGGCTCGGCCGACATTTTGACTGAGCTGTGTCCGATTGCACCTAAGTATACAAACATTATGCTGAGTTATTTCTTATTCTAGAGCTCAATTTTTCTTGCATGTAGGTCCGTACAATATCAAAGGAAATATCTGACTAAAGACAAGGTTTTAGGACTATTTATTCCAGGATGTTTCGGAGACAAGGAGTTAAAGACACTCACGTGACCAGACCGAGAGATGATGTTTTTGCATGAATACATTTAAACTAAATATGTTTCATGAAATCAGTCTGACGTGGAAAACGGGTGATACGTCATAATACACCATACAAGACCATAAGAATAGCTAAAACAAGCAGCAACACAGAAAGAGAAACACCACGCAGTCAGCCAAAATATTGAATTGCAAGGAGATGTTTGTGAGCATTCAGAAGCAGCAAAGAGGCTCATACATTTTAATGCAATTGAGGGGCACTTTGTAAGTGTTACCGATATATTGAGTGGTGACTATTCGAGTTCAAACTTAATGACAGCGAATTCAACGAATTCATGTGTGCATGGTCGCACAATCACAATAAAATGCAATAACTCTTCTATCATTCTCTCGCACGGTGTTGGAGATTTTTACTGAAAGTCAAAAGAGACCCTGCCAATATAATCACACGTTGCTATCATAGGCAATTTGGCTTAAATATTACTAACTCATTATTCACCTCCTTCATTGGACTGAAAAATTAAAATAAACACATCATATTTCTCTGGACGAAGTGATCCGTTGGCCAGTCGATAACGAAACCTTTCTGGCATATTTCAACTTTAAACATGAGGTGGCATTTGAAATAAAAGTGAATTCCAACGTTTGATCACATGTTCCCATTCACTACTTCATCAACCGGAATTTCCGAAAGGAAACTACACTTGAATGTAATCAAACTAATAATGAAAAATTAATACTTTCCAATCGCTATATCGAAGGCCCAAGAGCTAGGGCTAACGAGGCATAGGCTTGGTCCAAATTGAATTTTCGCCACCGTTGAGGCAGGATTTCATTAGACCACGTAAGTTTTATGCATGAAAAGTTGTCCCCTGACTCAATAAAATTAATTTAAGAGCCATTTTGCTGTTTAGGTGATCGAAGCGAGAGAGGCTGTGATCTTCCATTATTCGCTTGCGCTGAGCCTGAAAATAAAATCAAATTTTGATAGCAAAAGTTGCGGGTTACTCAGAAAATGCCCAGCTGCACAGCGAGAAAGTTGAGGGTGTCCCCGTTAAAGACGGGCTGCATTGACAACATTACCGCGGGTATCCGCCAGTGGCAGCTTTCTTAATGTGCCTATACATAATAGGTCGACACGATGGGTCAAATTAATGAGATTTTTATACAACACAATCTAGGAAAAATTCCTTCGGACAAAAGTTACTAGCAAATGACTCGCAATGAAACGTAATTTAGGGAACATAGCCGATTTAATAGTTGCCAATTCACGATATAATACCAGAATGACACTGAACGGCACAGGTCAAGCCAAGACGTACAAGATCGTTTGCTCACCATGGCAACCATGCTGCGACTGATAGAAATGCCTTGTTTTTTAATTGCCGTTGATACCTATATGTATTCGAAAAATTAACTTGCGATCTATTATCATTCTATTGACAGCTTTACGGCCATGGGCGTGTGTCTTTTAAACACGTTAATTTTACGCCTTAAAATGAAAAATGTGACAAGTGTTTTTAATGTTCGCCGTATTGTTTCCGTGTTACCAATTCCGTATTTGTACGAACTATTATTGGCTAGCAGATTCCAGTGATAGGTTTTCCAATGTCATTTTGAGATAGAAATGTGACCCCTAAAACGAAAAGGTCCTTGTCGCCCGCTGAGCTTTTCCGTGTCTTCAGCCCCATTGAGACGCACAGAACACCAGTGATCAACCCACAAGAAAGGGTGTCTTTTTGCTTATTTTACATGATGAACACTTAAGATATAGCCACGTGAATGACACATTCACTTAATAAAGTGCACATCATCATTTTTATCGGCCCGATCTTTCCAACCAATTGGAGAACGTTTAACACTTCTATAGGGCCAGCGCGCATGGCAGCATAGACCAATAAGGGACCAGCATTATTCAACAGGTCGACCCCTCTCGCCGAGTCAAAATATAATCAATCTTTGTACGCTTCTATGATGGATGACCCTCGTCAATCAGCCTCCTAACATTCACATACCTCCGAACAACTAGATTTAGCGGCAGAAGTGACGATCTCGGGCTTAGACAACACAACGTCTCAGAGACACAGCGGTAGAAGTCAGCGCCCACCCATGCTGTTTGGGCCGGGACCTTCAGATCTTCAAGATCTCGTCTGTTACTCAGAAGTTCTCACAACTTTAATGCTGCTTTAGAGGCAGTGAAATTGGCCAATTTTGTTTAAAAGTGAGGAACTAAATAAGCCGTATTCATGCTGGACTTTTGCAGCCCGGAGACCTCGACCCCCACTCCCACCGCCTTCCACCAGAGCGCAACCCCGAGTATGGCTTCTCTCTTCAACGTGAATATGGATGGATCGCGACAGTCGGCCTTCGTACTGAACAATCCACCGTTAGCAGCGTTGCATAATATGACTGAAATGAAGGTACCACAGTCCCCTTATTCTCAACCATCTATCAAACCTATGATATCCATGGCCGCCTTGGCAGCCAGTACACCACACGGCATTCAGGACATACTTAGCCGGCCAAATTCAGGTTGCCATAATTTCGGACAGTTACCAGGGGTATCTATGTCCCCGTTAAACACAAGGATGTATTTTAATCCATCAGGGCGGCTTCCCAAACCATTGTCAGATTTGCCCGGGAGATCAACCATGTACTGGCCCGGAATCATGCAAGGACATACGGCCTGGCGACCACAAGGTAAGGATTTCACTTATAAATTTGCTGGTCATTTCCCGAAGCTTTATAATGTGTAACAGCGCAGGTGTGTGACAAGTTTATTAAATTTTTACCTAGCTAGGTAACCAACAGATAAGTGAGCGGCCCACTTGTATTTGCCTTTGGTCCACCTGAGCACTATTACAAGTTATTTGGTACGGTTATGCTATTTCCATTACAAATTAGGACCCGATTTGGCCGCGGGATATATTTGAATAACATGCAATCCCAATTTATAGGTCGTAATACCGTGAACCTCATGATAATTGCAACGCAAACGCTGATGATTCATAGGAATAAGAAACACTTGCGTTTGTACCTCACATTATGAAAGTAACGTGGACATGCAAGCAGCGTTTTAGACATGACTGTGGCTTGCCACATGTATTTGACCGTGGGTGAGTGAAACCTATTTGGGATGGCACTACACCCTCTCGCCAACTGTTTTCCACAGTGGCATCCAGAAGCATTGGCAGTAATCCCGTTTTACCGTCCATAAGCTCTACCAGAGATCAACAGAAAATAAGCGCCACTTGCCTGTCAAGCCATCTACTCCTCTGTTGGAAATCTATGAAAATTCCGGGAAGTTATTTTCCTATTAGCAGATTAGTGTTTTTCTTTGGTATGTATTTGTGTTATCTAACAGCGTGGCAAATATATTCATAATATCCGGATTGCCGGGGGGTGTATTTGTCGAGCACACTTGTGTCTTGAAGTCATCACCTTTACCCGGGCCATGTGTCGGCCACACCAGTTGAAGCTGAGAACTAATTCGTTCCGACCCATTACAAGAGCCAGGAAACACTGTCTCGCATATTCTGCGTATACATCCCAATAAAAGTATTTGTGACCACTATTAACTTCCCTTAAGATGAGACACGTCTATTTGATGTACATTTGTCATGGATCGGAAGGGATGTTTTAAAACTTTCATTGCAATGTTTCCAGGTTTTGGTCGTTAAAATATGTTAACGATTAAACCCAATCCTCGGGAGAAGGTTTCAAAATAGAGAGAAAATAAACAAAGCGAGAAATAATGTATTTCATTGGGCATACACGGGTCTATTATTTTTCATGCTGTCTTGAGAATTGCCAGTGTACTATAAACAAAGTTTCCCGAAACTCCAAACACGCGCAAATGAAAAATGTGTGTACGTATAGCAGCCACGTCTGCTTTCATGACTAAATTATTTGTACATGTCTCGGTTTTACCGAAGGGTAAAAAAAGTTGAATTTGTCATTCAAAAATTATCCAAATTACGGGAATATCCTACATGTCGGAACGGATTGTGCTCTTTCATTCCAGGGTGTCAACGGCTTTGCAAATCTGTCAGCAAAATAGCCCCCTCTTCGCCATGCCAACAGATGGCATTATTGCACAGACTAAGTCAAGTTTAAGGTCACATTTGGAAAGTATCAATTATTTTGGAGCAAGGGTGGAAATTTCTTTGCCACAGTCTGAATTTATGGTTGTATTTTTACGTGAAAACGTCCTTCAGTTGAGCTGTTCACAATATCAAATCAGTAAATTACTCACTATCAGAGCCATGTATCTATAGCCGGCGTATATCTGCTCATATCTCACTGGACAAACACCTCTCTCGAATCAAATCGCAATATCTCCAAGTGTACTGTTATTCTATTGAGTGTGTGTAGTTTCATTAAAGTCATGAGGTGTTTGCTTGAGTTTCTGATGGTCTGATCCAGAGGGCAGCTTCTCACAACATTATTGGAATTTTGCTTCAGAAGAAACTCATAAAATTGATCAAAACGTAGGTAAAGAATTAGCCTTTTTTTCCCCTTTTTGACTCTTATACTGCGGCAGAATCAAAAGGACATTTAGACACATGCAAAATATAATCATATTGGTCAGGGCTACTTCGTGATGGGGTGCGAGTGGATGGCCTATGGTAAGAAGGAAGGCAACTACAAGCAAGCCCTGTGTTCTAATTGGCTCTCTTTAGTCATGGCTAATTTGCCGGCAGTTATCGAGTCTGATTAAGCGTTTCTCAAGACATAACACGTCGTTTTATAGCCATTTCATGATACACCGAATACAATATCCAAAGTGTGTTTTAGTTGATCTAAAGAGCTCATTTCTCAGAATAGGCCTGTGCATTCGAAAGGAAAATTTGACTTCTTTGGTCTTTTCTGTCGCTTTACTTTGATCAAAATAAGCAATTTTAATCTTGTGCAACGTTTCGGGATGCCATTTTTTTTAATGCTTGATGAATCAACGTATGAGACATCTTATACCATTGATGTTTTATGGAGCTCAATGCGCCACATTCATTGGTAGATGTAGCGAAGAGAATATCAAATTTGATGGGACTTGCATCCTTTTCCGCATTGAAAAACAAGCCTATCATCCTCTGTTTCCCGCGTTTTGTACACTCTGTTGCCATATTTTTTTTAACACGTTTCATAATTTTTTTTATTGTTCCTAATAACTCTTTTGGTGGTCGTGTTAAGATTTTGATTGCTTCTTTTGGAACAATTATGGCTGTGTTGCTAAAACATTATTTACTATAAATTTAAATCAGTTGTCACATGAGAATTATTGCTGTGGTTACTCAGTATTTTGCCCGGAATGCGAAAAGCTGCTTGCTTTAGCCAAAAATTATAAAATCCTTATTTTGTAACGTTTGTGCCGTCAAATATCCAGTTTGCAATACCAATGACTAATCATCATCGAAATGCTCAGGTATAGTGAAAACTTTTTATTTCAACGTATATAAATCACCAATATCGTTTGTTTTTATTACACACTGGGACACTAATTTGGTGAATATTGATTGAAATTTACAAAATATTGGTGAGGTTTAATGTGTAGAAGATCCATTTTCTAATTTGGAGAAAATATGTTGAAATTTACAAAAATGTTTTTCCCCTTCTAAAATCTGTTAAGTGGGATTTTCCCCCGAAAAATACTCCTTTACCCATCATACTGTCGCACTGTTGTGTCATGTTACAAAACAAGAATTATATGTGTATATACTTGTATTCAGATACAACTGGTAAGATTGCCTGAGCAATAATGCATTATTTATCAAGTGCTTGATTTATACCACCATGCCAATATGTCTGATGTTTACAGAATCTTATAACACGATGACCCCCTGGAGTGCCGTGTTGATCTACCGTACATATACAGAAGCCCTCGCTATAATTCTTTTCTCGCTCTGTGTTCTTTTCAGGGCAACAATGTGGAGGTGTGACAATAGATAAAGACGGAAAGAGGAAACATACGCGACCAACTTTCTCTGGCCATCAGATATTTGCCCTAGAAAAGACTTTTGAACAAACCAAATATCTAGCGGGCCCCGAACGGGCCAGACTGGCATACGCCCTGGGGATGACGGAAAGCCAAGTCAAGGTTGGTATGAGTGAAGGGGAGGGAGGCTGTGTTTAGCACCAATCTCTGAGTCAACATAACCATCTGCAATTTGTTCTCTCCCTACACAATTGCAACATCTCACTACTCTTAATTAGCGTGTCATCTGTATATGTGAGCTAGTAATTGCTATGTAGGGGCTTAATGACCGTCTAATAAATATGGAATAGTGCATTTATGCTTTCACTCAGATACTGGCACATTATACAATTTGCTAAATGGATTCTCGGGAGTTGATCTTATTCAGTTAATATTTGTCATTTTTATTATTACTATTTCTTGTCCCGTATGCTTGATTGTTTGATGCCCCTAGTTGTAATGACCACACCTGTTCTACAACTTTCACCAACCCTTCATGCAGACATTTGACTCGTATATTAATTCCTCTGAACACTGACGAACATCGCATGTTTGACACGAAATAACCTAATTGTGCTACAACTGGAAGCAATAAGCCCTCTGTTATTGGCTGGGTCACAACAATACTATTTTATGACAAACTACGCGAGCCCTCCCCGTATAAACACCAACACCAAGAATCAAAGTCATAGTTGCTTTGAAATAAGCTTCGTTTAGTTTGTGTATATATTATATTCCCTTCTAGTCGTTTGTCGGTCTATTTTGCAAAGAGCTCCACTTGCTCGTTTCAAAAGCATGTACATCAGATCATGGCGCAGACTCTTTCTCAGGTATCGGTTTCACAGGACATCAATACAAGTTTAAATGGCGATGTAATTTGACGTAACGATAGGAACGTATATGCTAAAACCCTTGATAAAACAAATATACCCTTGTGGTGGCGATAGATTTTCACATATGTGAAGCAAACTTAAACATTGCTATGGGCGCTAATATTCCTTCGCAATGTGCTGGGGATAGGTTAACATGCGTATGGATGCGATTAAGAAGCAAAACTCACTAATGACCCCAACATGTTGAAACTGCCATCTCACACAAAGCAGGATGGGATAAATAAGAGGCCAACTTGCGTGAATATTTTGTAAATTTACGGCAAGTGCGGAGTGAGCCTGTCCGTAAACAATGTGGCTTTTTAATGTACCTTGACGGAGGAAGCACGGGAGCTTCTAATAGATAAATGCTTGTAGCAAATCTAATTTGAAGTACAATGGTCTCTATTATCTCAATTGTTGTAACCAAGCTTGATAATATAGGTATACACGGGGAGATAGCGGTCTTCTTTGATAATATCCCGAGCAGCTTGCTCAGTAAAGAGGTTTTTATCGCGGTGTTACGCTTTTACAGTAACTTAATGTGTAGTTGTGTCATTTCTATGGGAAAACGTAGTAAGGTGACACAAAACAAGACCACCTGTGTCATTAAAACAGCAAATTCAATTAGTGACGTAATTGCAGCGAAATAACGAAAGGTTTTGCCTTTTGTCGGCCGTATTCTGCAGTTCCCTGTGAAGTATAAGGGATAAATTCTGGCCTTGTCATTGTTCAAGCTCGTCTTTCAACAGTGTATTCCCATGATAAGTCGCCTCCTTCGACAGTAAATTGGACCCATTCCGGCTTCTATTCAGATTGTTTCGCCTTATGGGATGATCTTTGCTTCTTGCGCCCTGAATATCAAGTATTCTTCAATTGGAATTGTTCACCTGGAAAAATAGTTTAATCAACGTGCAGAAGATGCTGGAAATAAAGTGGCCTCTTGAGTCCCCACTACTTTAATCTGGCCACCACAAACCCCATGATCCATCGAGGTAAAGCCATAAACTGCAGTGCCACCTGTCTGGTGATATATAAGCAGTACTTGTAAAATCTTCCTTATTATTGGGTCTTTGCAATGAGGCTACAGAACGCGTCCTTAGTCTGTGCTTACTTACAACTATAGATGTGTTGTTCATTGTTCAATTCTCTTGGTTCACCAGTTGGAAGAATTCAGAATAGTTTTATCCGTTATCAGTATGAATTGTTTCGGTTTTGGTGCAAAAAAAAAATTGTCACACCTCGTGATTTTTTTCTCTGGAAAATATAAATCAGATGCAGTGCGATGTTGATAAGGGGGTTAAAAGGTTGGTTATTCTGTTTGTGCTCCTTTCGATGCTTGTCACGGGTTTAATATTTGTAAAATAGTATCAGATATGCTAGATAATTTGTCAACATTTGACGGTTTCTTGGTTATTGTTTATATACGCACAGTGACTATTGAATCGACCCACGACTACAAGGCAGGGTTCGAAATTAGCGGGTATCTAGGTGTCCTGGGCAACTTTCATTTGTGTCGGGCAACTTTATTTCCTTAGCTGGTTTCCCATGAGGCAACTTTCTATCTTCAGCAGAACATATCATTTCCAACAATAGTGAGAACATTAAACACAGTGCCTAAAATCTTTTTCATGCAGAAATTCTGTTTTACATAGTGGTGACAAATATAGCTCTTGTTCATCTATATTTGCAACATTTTAAATGTTAGTGTCTTTTAACAAGCTAACTGGTGACATCAATTCTCATGTGGTAAGAAACTAGGCAACTTTCTGGAGGCTTGGGCAACTTGTAAAAATGCTGCGGTTGGCCTGGGGAAACTTGACAAAACGGTTCATTTCTACCCCTGCAAGGTGTACAATTGCACACGAATGTGAATTATCGAAATATGCAATTCCAAGGAAATTTCGATAATTTTTAACATAGAAACCAGTCTTGACACACACTTTGTCGTTGCTTTACCGGTATGAATGTCTTGATTCTTTCCTGATAAAATTGTATTGATGTTAGGATAATTAGTAGAATTACACGCAAATTCGCAAATGATACCGTATCTTTATAGCATTCTATTATTATCATCATTAAACATAAATTGTCATTTAGCGTTTTAGATAAACGTAATACATTAATATTATTTAATTATATGTATTAAGTAGTGAATAAAGTATATTATGAGACATGCGTCACATGCAAACAAGCTAAATTATTGGATTTGTGACAATTTGCCTCCACAGAAACCTGACATATTTTGCAACATTAATGTAATATCATGTAGATATCAGCTTTGTCCACTATGTAAATTCCAATGAGAAAATATCACATCATTGGTCACAGTTTTATGCCAAATCATATGTGTCTGAAACACACATGTTTGAGAGTGCCCATGCATTTAGCTGTCGTGGCGACTAAACTATATTTTTTGTGGTTCCTGCCATTGGTATAATACATCGACATGCTAGATTGTGTGCAATATTATGAATAGAGAATTTTGAACATCTATACAGCGTTTCTAGGTTTTTTCATAGCTCTTGTTCATAACATTACATGCGCTTAAAGGAAGTCTGTTTCAGCGTCTGTTGAAGTATAACTGCGTTCAGATCAGAGACATAGGGAAAAGTTTTCTATGGTTGTTGAAAATGAACTGCATAAAAGTAATCAACTATTTCAATATGGACGCTGAAAACAAAAACATACAAACACAAATGCAAGGAAGAGCACAGCGAATCGATTGATATATAATGCGCAGTCTGCGCCGGCCACAACAATTCAACAACCTCCACGCATAGAGTGGAAAAAGTGCACCAAGGAAAATATTATCCTTAAACATGTCATGAAAAACAACTAGTAATCGAAAAGATTGCCAAAGCTTAAATTGTAAGGAAACACCAAACTACAGCTGCCAGTCGAGTTGGACGTGAAAGTTTCAAAAGTGCGTGACCAATCTGATGACTTAAGATAAGCTACTAAGAAACAATGTCTGGAACATGGAGCAAACAGACTCGAGCTCGCAATTCTGGATCATACATTTTTGAAAGATGCGTATTGATACGCCCAGTCTTGGTTTTCTGCAATTGTTTAGTCAGAAAAGACATGCTTATGTTTCTTCGATTAAAGAGGCGCGCGTGGCATAAATTGAAATCCGATTCCAAGAGTTGGAAGTTACAGTACAAACTGTCCCAACTCAGATAAACATGCCCATGCAGACTTCAGCCGTATGAAATGTAACGGGAGCACATAAAACCTATCATGTCTCAGTCAAACTTCTGATTGTTATATTTTAGTTTTCTTCAGAACTCACTTGTCGTTAAAATTTGTGAAATGGTACTTTTCATTCAGTTGAGTATGCGATATTAATGGCCAAAGTGCAGAGGCTGTGGTCGGCACATTTTGAAATATCGCCCTTTCAAGTCCTAGTTCGCCGGCTTAGTTGACTTCACTCCATCCTCACCTTCACCTGTTTTATCTCTGTGCTGCAATGAGATAAACATGTCACGCCAAATATGACATTCAGCTGGGTCATTAAAACACAAAATCTCTGTATGGCTACAAATGCAACATAAATCTGAGGTACCCCACTCCGTTGTTGGATCCATGTCCTGCACTGATTGGCAGGAAGAAAAGTAAAAATAACATTCGAGTTTTCTGAGCGTGAGCGCAAGCTGTGCTGTACCTTCATAGCCGCCAAAAGGTAAGACACCTCAGGTGCAAATTAAGCTCTATGTTCAGGGGGCTTGGCCAATATTGTTGTGCCATGTGGCTGTCTCTGGGCTGCTGAGCGCAGTGTTCTCGTTGACACAGTGTGGTGATCCACTATTGATCATGATTAGACCCCCGCTCATATCTCCGGCAAAAGTGGGATGTCAGCAGTTGATTGATGCCTCAATGTAGTGACACTGTTGTTTTTGATGCCGATAATTTGCGAGTCCCACCCAAGGTTCTACCAACAGCTTACGTCTTTCTGTGTGTATTTGGTTGCCTGGTGTCCTATAACTGTGGCACGCAAGCTGCCGCAGCGAAAAGTCGGCCCACCGAACAAATGACAACCAAACAGGCACTGACGAACCTCGATCGGCATAAGGGGCGAGCTGGTATGATCTAGCCAAACTTTTAAATTTTTGCCGCTCGTTATGTGTGTTGGGTGGGAGGGGGGCAGATAAGTCCAGTAACACGTGTCGCCAAATATGTATAATACCTCCATGATGTGGGTAAGACGATCACATTAAATGAATAACATTCTCTCATTAAGTCAACAAAAAAGGCAGAAGATGTGAAAATGCTGGACGCTGTTGTAGTCACCTGAGTTCTCCCTCCGTCAGTTTCTGCGTGTTACCGAGGTTACAACGATATTAAAAATAAATGTACGAAAAAAAAAAAGAAACTGAATCACATTGAATTGAAAACTTAAAATTGTTGATCGCAGCTTCACGAAAGTTATGTATGAAATAGGGTTCATGATGGACCAGGTTTCGTCAATTACCTCCTTCTTCTGGTCAGTTTAGAGGTTTTTTATGGCTATTCTTCAGCATTTATTTGGATTGAAGGCCGTTGCAGCGGCGAGGACACCTTACCGTGTCTGTCAATAGTTAATTTATGTAGTCTATTCAATTTATATGATCTTGACCTGTATGTCAAGGTCACAAAAGGTCAAAGGTCCATTTTCCGTCGGTTCAACACGTCGGGTTTTTTTTTTTTTTAGTCCATTCCCGTACGGTGCTATTAACGCCGTGACCTGCAGTTTTGCACCGGACCTATCAGGCAAACCGTTCCCCAGCTGTCATGCTGACTTCAGACCGACATGTTGGTGCTTGGAGTAAAGCTTTTTTTACGGGGAATATTGATATACAATTCCCATAAATGTAAGAGTAAACAAATACTAGTTTAGAAAATAAGTTTTAAAAAAAATCGTCAGGGGCCAACGGGCATTCGTACATTGCTCTTTGTAGCGTATGTATATTTATGTGCACAATTTACATATTCACATGCAAAGTATGTTTGGTCGTTCGCATAGCTATCTTTAGCCCAGAAAATATGTCTACATACTTCAATTTTCGAATGCGGCAAAAGTCATTTTTAATAACAATCTGGACTCCCGATAAGATATGGTTCTGAGTATACGTAGTATGAATCACGAAAGACATATTCACTGCACGGTAACATGTCAATGCGTGTACGGACCGAGAAAGTCACGTTTAATTTGTTTTAGTTTATTTTGGTTTTATTTTTGCCACTTGCATTAACTCCATAGAAATTCAGACTAAAATGACCCACGCTAGACAGCTTGAGTGCAATACGTACGTCTGAAAAACAAGAACTGTATGCTGTGATGAGAGATAAACCAAAAAGCGTTGTTTATTATTGCGGCAGCTTTTATAAAATGTGTTAAAACAATGGGGGAAAAAAGGCACTCTTTCACATAGATGGCCTTCATTCCTGGTAAAAAAAAAAGTAGAGGAATACATCATTGTTAGTTATGAAGCAACTTACATTTGTAGAATCATTGTTTGTTACATAGCAACTTTTTTTTTTACAGTTTTTCTCAACAATTTTTAATGTTTAAATTGTTTTGTTGTCTGAGGATTTATTTACTGATTAATATTGTTTGCAAAGTATGCACATAATATCAAAGAACACCACACAGTGCATGAGAGATATTTTTTATCCATATGTATGCCAGATAGCAACTCCCAAGTTCTTGCAATACCTTTATGACTTTTGTCTGGAGCGAATCTCACTTCTTTGTCGGTGTCAGGGGTAGCGTAATATTTATATCGGCTCAAGTGGAAAACTCTTAGCGGTCTCAGTGCGGGCTCTTTGAGGCAGCTACTGTTGAGACATGACGGGCACAGGTGCCATTGTCGTTTAACAGAAACGGTAGACAAGTGTCTAGCAGTTGTTCACACGTGTGTGTAACATTTGGGATATAGGATGTCCCGATTTTACAAGATCTGCAAGAAATTGTATATAACTCCAACGATACATCTGTCAACAGTCACACATGCATTTGGAGAAAAACAGAAAAAAGCAGGAGAACAAAAAAATTACTGTTTCGAGGATGTACATGTGGACGACTTTGATGGAGAAGATGTTAGGAACCGTCGGCTGGGCTTGTCGTGAGCTATGGGCCCTTTGCGTTTGATCCTCAGACCTATAGGGTTCATCTGGCGCACCGCTTAGCAGATCATTAATTGAGATATTTATTTATACACATGGGTGGGCACAAAGACGCCTTGAATTTAATCCGGGCCGTTTGATAGACTCCCAAGAACAATAGCCTTCATAACCATATACTTTTAATCAAATACAACCCAGCTTTTATTCTAATTTCATTTTCTCGTCTTGAAAGTCTAATTTTGTCGCCCTTTTACCCTCGTTTATGCCACATTAAACAACAATTCATTTGTTCTAATCAGTATCTCTGGAGTCGGGCTGTTTGGTGCTCTTGCCTGCGTCCGTTACATTCTGTCGTTCGACTGTGCCCTTATCGCACAAATTTCACGGTAACGCATGCATCACCATAATTTTATCACCATGAAAAATTTGAAAAATGACAATAAGCAGGCTGACAAGTTTATCGTTGGATGCTATTTATCAATGGGATAGGGGGCCAACTGGCCCTATCGCCGTCATGTTTATGGTAACAGCATCCACAGGCCAGCTTCCCTTAGTCATTTAATTATACATAGGGCTTAGAATTTAATGTTTAATATTAAGAGATTAATGACGGTAATTAGTCATTATAGAATTATATTTGCAAATCACACGGCCTTTAAAATTGTTCTCAACATTAAAGGTTTGGCTTCACAAAATAAGTTGATAAGATCTGGCTATACAGTGGGTATTTGCGCGCCCTTTTGGACGGCATACGTGTTTCTGGCTCATTGTTCCATTGACAAGGCAAATTGGCAGATAAGAATGGCTGATATTTTAGCGACAGATACCTCGGCTATAAATCACACCTCAGATATATGTTTCATCTGAGCTATAATCTAAGAATTACTATATTTCAATACATTTTGTGAACGAGTGATGCTTTATTTGTGATGAGAGCGAGACAAAAGATGAGACCATCTACTATTGCTGCATGAAAGCTAATACATGAGTCTTCAGTTGGTAGGTGATAATACTTCGATTGCTGAGAAAAGCGTTGCGTGATTCAGTACCTGAACTTTCAATAAGGTTATGGTATAGATCAGGGAGGGGGTATATAGCAACAACAAAAAGTTCTACCGCCGTGTACCTACAGATAGAGTACGGAAAATGCCTAAATGTGAGGGCACGACCGCATATGATAAATAATATCCGTAGGTCAAGAAAAAGGGCCCAGGGCACTGTATCAAGCGCAGAGTTCAGACAAGGAGCAAAATAATTACATAGCAATAATATTGCCAAGCGGGACCTTATTGAGAAAAAGATGAGTTACGGCAACAAGCGGCTTTTCTATGGCGAGGGTAATTCTGGTTACAATCCTGTGATTTTGTGAAAGGAGACAAAGCCGTTTTTTATGATTTCTTTCATTCAGGGCAGTGGATAGAAGTGGGACGTCTGTGGGGACATAATATAGCACAGAACAGACCTGGGGGAAAAGACAATTCTTTCATATATTCATTTTAATACACTTGATGTTAGAGGTAAACGTCTGTAATTCATGCAATGCCATTTGTGTTTTGCATTCAGGGGACTTCTTTGCATATTTTCAGTAGGCTACAACTGGATGGTGTTGTACATTAGTTTTTTTTTTTGGTGGGGAGTATGTGCTTTTATTTTAGTTTATATTATTTTATTTTATTTTATTTTATTTTATTTTATTTTATTTTATTTTATTTTATTTTATTTTGTTTTATTTTATTTTATTGGGGGGGTCTCATATTACTAGCAAACTACACATTCATGTAAAACACTGAATATTTTGCTTGCGAGAAATTTGAAAAATAATGTTTTCTGAGGAAAAAGAAATCTTTTTAAGTCCGTACGTGAGATGAAATGCATTTGGCACCAGCCAAGTTTCAGGAAAAAATATTTCGCGGTCTTGCCATTGAAACGAGTAACCTATACATTCAGAGGTGCCGTCTTTAACCGAGAAAAAAGTCGATTGATGCACGTGTACGGACGTCTGGTTACTTTATACATATATTTAAGATTATAATTACCTTACATTATATTATCATTATACAAATGTTGCTTCTCTTATGGGCTTCATATGTCAACATATTGCACCCTTCGGGCCCTCGTAATCTTCCTTGCAATTAATCTCATTTGGTAAGGGGCTAAGCTATGGATGCCGTAGCGCAGACTCCTGATGTTTTTTTGATGAGTAGCACTTCTGAAAACGATGAAAGCACTCACGCATGTATGTATGTATGTATGTATGTATGTATGTATGTATGTATGTATGTATGTATGTATGTATGCATGTATTTTATAAACAAAATATTAACGTTTGTATTGATTTTTTAATTTTCATTTTTGTGTTAATGTATGCATATATATATATATATATATATATATATATATATATATATATATATATATATATGCGTTATACATTACATATATATGAGTACGTACATACACACGCGCACAATCACACACACACATATATACACAGAAATATATATCACCGTCTTGGGTGGTTTATAGGCAATTATACACTGCCCACAAAAATATATACACTGGAATAGGTCCTACAAGCGGTTTTGTGGGTCATGCCCGTTGTCTGCGGGCCAATTATAATCTTCAAACCGGACCATGGGCAGTATATACCAATTAAAGCTTACCACAGTTTCTGGGCTTTTATAGCCTCCCACAATATCTGGGCAGATTTGCTGATTGTTACGTTTCTGAACCCCCATAGGTAGCGCATTGAATTTAAGGCAACTTTTGTTTTGGGGGCATTTTGTCAACTGCCCATAAAAGGAACAACTGCCCACAAAAAAAAAAAAGAAAACAAAAACAAAAACAAAAAACAAAAAACAAAAAACAAAAAACAAAACAGAATGGGGTTCATCTGTGCCCGAAAATATCAGATTTGAGATATATATATATATATATATATATATATATATATATATATATCGCCTCTTCTTGTACAAAAGGGTGTGTCTCCTTGTCGAGAATAAGATGAGTAGCAGTTGCAGTCTGAAAGTCTTTATCTTCGTTTCTCGCAAATCTAATATTTTTGGGCACAGCTGAATCCCATTCTGTTTTGCTTTGTTTTGGTTTTTTAATCAGAAAACAGGTTCAGACAGTACCATACTATTCAATAAAGAGTTGAAACTCAAAGAGATGTGATAATGATATTTTGTGGTTGCTTTTCGAAACTGGTTCATGATTCAGAGTTTGTAGGACAACACTAAAAGCAACTTCCTTCTCTAATAAAAGTTTGTGGTCGTTTGTCTCGTTGAGAGAGCACCCTCACATTACAAGACTGCATAGAGCAATTGAAAGACCGCATCTGTTTATACCCACGTCATATTTAATAGACATACATATCAGTTTAACATATAGAGATTATCAGATACTTGTTTGTAATGAATGCGCATCTTGATGAACGTACGACATCCGTCCTTTAACAGAGAAACCCACGGGGCCCTCGTCATCAGGACCAATCCGTGAAATTTGCTGCAAAATATACTATTAGTACTTTTCACCTCGTATTCCACATCACTTTTCAATATTTTTGCCTACATTCGTTCAAAATGTTCATTATAATATGTCCCAGAAGTTATGAACTAATTGTTTCTCAAATGACTTATTTCCAATTGTTGGCAACGAACCCTTGAAGGACGGTAACATTAGAAGTTTGTGTTTTATGTCTCTATAGCCAAGTAAAAGTGAATGCAATCAGAGTCGTTGTTCCTCCTTAAAATTGGCAGTATAATGTTTGTAAAATACGCGTGTAATTGAGAAGTAACAATTTATCTCAGAATCAATGAATCGACGGGTGACCATATCGGCTTTCAACCCTATCATACAGACTGCCGACTTGAAACGGATATGCTGACCAGCCAAGGTTGCAGAGCTTATGCGACCGTTCATGTCGGTCCGTCCGTAAACTTTTGCTCGTTTGCGCGATACCGTCCACAGTTTTCAAGGTAGCCCAATATAACTTTCAGGACTTACAGCTGCATGGTGTATAAAAATCTAGGTCCCTTTCGACATTGGTGGTGCAACATAACAATATCATGTACTATAGGGTGTCAAAATGCTAAAATCTTATGAACACTCTAACATCTTTATTTTTTGGTGGGATTGTGGGGGGAAGTCAAAGTCTAAGTTACTGATTTTACTAGTGATGCCACCTGTAATTTGACGGAAATTCTGAGCCAAAGTGTGTCTTACGATATAAAATTCCATATCTTGAAAGGTAATTGGATGAGAATTGCCAAATTTATAGGATATATATATACCATATCTAGTGCTAAAACGTTATGTACCATCAATGACCTTGACCTATTTTTGTGAGGTCACTATGCCCGTAAAGTTAAAACAGGTGATTTTGTAACTGTCGGGTGTAGCTTGGACATCAATGGCAAAGAGAATTGAACCTCAAGGTCAAAATTGCACTTGATTATATTGTACATAAAACTGCACTTGGTGACTAACTTTTTGGGTCACCGTGACCCAGTAATTGTGGAGTTTGGCGCTTGTCTAAATATATTGTTTTTCTTCCATGACTAAAAAAGTTAACCGATTTGAACAAACAGACCATGTATGGATAGCTGGATGTGGGGCGTATATTTTGAACATAACAATTTTTTAATCCGAGTTGAAGGTCAAGGTCAAAAGGCTAGTTTGAATGTAAGGGTTATCTCGCGAATGCTCTGCACCCAAGAATTTTTTAGTTAGGCCCTAATAGCGTGTAGAAGGTATAAAGTGCATGAAAATCTTGGTAGACATCAATGTTGGTGGTGCCACCTAGATTATTATGTAATGTACAGGTCAAAATGTGAAAATCTTGTGACCAGTCCAGTATCTTTAATTTTTAATGGATCTTAATGAAATTCAGTGAGATTGTAGAAGAGGTCAAAATCTCGGTTGGTTATGATAGTGGTGGCGCCACCTATAATTTGACGGAAATTATGAGTTAAAATGTCCAAGATACAAATTCCATATCTCGAAAAATATTTGAATTACATAAGCCAAATTAATAGAATATATTAATCATGTCCAATGCTAATATATTATGTAAGATCAGTGACCTTGACCTTTTTTGTGTTAGGTCATCAGACCCGTTAAGTTGGAAGAGGTGATTTTGTAATGGTATAGGGTGTAGTTTGGACTGCAGTGGCAAGGAGAATTGAGCCTCTAGATCAAAATTGCACTTGACTACATTGCGTATAAAACTCTACTTGGTGACTTACGTTATTGGGCGCGATGAACCAATGATTATGTAACTTTGACCTATTTATAAGGTCATTAGGCACATAAGAAAAAGACTTTAAATTCAATATCTTCATAACGAATAAGGCGAATGATGCCAAATGTGCCACTAATGTGTATCACGTAGAAGTTTGATATTGCATAACATGGCTAACCATGATGAATTTTTCAAGTTCGCGAATTGAATGCATTTCAGAAAATTATTTTTGGTGATGGTGGTCAGTTAGGCCCATGGGCCTCTTGTTTGTAATCAGACTTTCCTTTCCCTTACAAGCTGCGGAAACAAACATTTTACGATGGAGCAGAGCAATAATTGACTGCATGACAAGTCTATTTGCACTCCAATCATAGTATTCAGTTATTTGTACAAAGTTTATTTTGCTTTGAGCTCAAAAAAGCAAATTCCATATGATAAGCGATATTGATCTCAACAGGGCCGTGTCTGAATAGCACGCCCCTGATCTCAAATATCATACGTCATGTTATGTAACATGACATTATGTTGTAATTTCATGGCCAATTAGAAAATTAGTGAGACTTTAATTACATAAAGCTGTAAGGAGTAGCAGTTTGCCAAGCAGCCTTGTGAGCTCGCAAGGCAATTTGTGAAGTTATCTTAGTTTGTCTGGATATGCTGTCTGATGAATTTGCATTTACGACATGAGTTATAAGCGATCTCAAAGTAAGTTCAGACATATCAGTCCGTAGTTTCAGCAGTTTTCAAGTGACGTCAGCAGAAAGGGTGTAGATTATTGACGTCATCATTAATTTAATTATTTGTTAATAACGATAAGAAGTTATTTGTGTCGGCACGATGAAACAGGTCATCTTCACCGGCTAATATTGCAGTTAAGATTACAACCAGTGTAAATCCATGAACACGGAGGCATGAGAAGAAGATAGTGTGTAAACACAATCGAAGGATATTGTGTAGACCCGACCAATTTGACATCTTTATCGGCACTGATTATCATATAGCAGATGTACACAAGATTGAATATTTGACACCCTTCTTTTTATCCACGATCTTGGCCTGTACTGAAAAGTTTATCACCCCAAGTTTTCTATATTATTTCGTACCGTATTACTTCAAGTAATTAATTGCTGTGAAACACGCACCATTCAATATGTAGTCATTTTGGAAAGGTTATAAAATTGCCACGCGTGTTCCATCTCTCGACTCCCTCATTCAACTTGTCGTTATATGATATCAAAACAAAAAGTGAAATACACCCGACGCTCAAGTCTACAAGTGTTAAGACACACGTGTTGAAATCAAGGTGCCAACTTTATTGTACCCGGTCCTCCGTATCATGCCAGGAAACGGCAGACATACACCAACAATTGTGACTTGTCAAATTTGATGTTCGTGCTCCGAGCTAAACGAAAAACGTTGGTCGAAGCGGAAGCGTAGCAGTGTGACGGGGAAATATATATCAAAGTTGTAACACCTGCACGTGGTCTCTACTCACCGGCGTGCCACGTTTCTAAGCATCGCCCCTCCTTTTCTGCAATGTAGTTTCAAGTGTCAAAATTTCGCGAATATTTATTATGTCAGCTGCCTTGCGGAAGGGTCCGGTATCTCACGTTTTCTTTTTGAAACATTTCATGTAAGTAAAGACAAGTTTGGCCATGGCATGATCGAAAAGCATTCATTCTCAAAAGGTCAAGAATACTACATGAGGTCAATAAACGATCTCGTATTTATGTATATTAAGCATTGTGTTATGGCCAATCTTAAGTTTAAGTACTCTACTTTCTTCAGACCACAATTTATATAGCACCTGAAATTAAAAATATACTGATCATTTGCTAAACTTTATTTTTTTTTGGGGGGGGGGGGGGGTAGTTTCTGCGTTTGATGCAGTTGATAGTCAGTGCTAGGTCATGCAATATCAGTCTTTCTTTCTTTCTTTCTTTCTTTCTTTCTTTCTTTCTTTCTTACTTTCTATCTTTCTCTTTCTTTCTTTCTCTTTCTTTCTCTTTTTTCTCTCTCTCTCTCTGTCTCTCTTTTGTTTTGTTTTGTTTGTTTTTTTTCATCTGACAAAACCTGACAACTTGCTACATAAGTTGTACTTCCCATACAGGTGGAATATAAAGGGCTATTGGTCTAATTATGGTATGTCAATCATGCACGAAAACATTTCAGTGATTTGCATGATTTAGTAACTTGCCCGATCTGCATCGCCATTATATATTTACTGTCACATAAAGAAGGACCTTTACAGGGAAAAGGAACAAATTTGTAAAAAGAGTCTGCGTTGGAAGACAGATGTCACCTAAGAGTATGGAGAAAGGATGAATTTTTCTTTTTTATGTGAACGACAAATTAATGTTCGAAACTCGACCGCGTCTAAGATACATCACACACACAAACACATACGCATATGTGTGTGTGTGTGTGTGTGTGTGTGTGTATGTGTGTGTGTGTGTGTGTGTGTGTGTGTGTGTGTGTGTGTGTGTGTGTGTGTGCCTTATATCGGTCAAAGTGAGTAGTATACTTTTCTTTCATTTTGAATGATTTTCCGAGAAAGTCGAACAGAAGAAACTGTGACAATGTGAAGGCCTTTGTCGGCAACAAAATATACGATGCGATATTTTGGACAGTCAGTCAGTAAGTTAGTTATTATTTGCAGTGAGTTTCAACTTACTTCATTTACACATAATTTGTCGGCCTTGTTTGTATCCTCTAAAAAATTTCCCTAAAAATCGCAAAGCAAGTTTCCTTATTGTGTAGACGATTGACCCATTATAACGCCTGAACTGAGTTAAAGTTATATGAATATACAGGTGCTCAGAACTTTTACATATAATGTACATGCCAACCGTACTTTTTATATTATGTAGAGCTCTTGCATCAAGTGAAATAAAGACCTAAACAACGCAGGAGCCAATCATAATGTAGCTTACAGCTGAGAAGAGAGTAATGATCTCAAACGTAAAAAAAAAAAAAAAAAAAAAATCCGGATAGACAGACACTGATGTATATCATAGTATACCTACATTTACTTTAATTTCGCTTTCATTCTTACTTTGGCTATTGTATTTAGGCAGAGCAAAACCGGTTGTCCTGTTCTTTGTCTTTAAGGTACAGGGCGAAGAATCAACAAATTGCGGTACTATTTTTACACTTAAAATCTAAATTTGTACTTTTCATGCCCTGAGCAGTCATCCCATTGATCACCTCCATATTCAGACACTACCCAGCACATTAATTATTCGGTGGACTCAGTCAACAGTTTTTGTTTTTTTGATTGATTGTTTGTTTGTTTTTGTTTGTTTGTTTGTTTGTTTGTTTGTTTTGTTTTGTTTTGTTTTGTTTGTTTTTTGTTTTTTGTGTTTTGGCTTCCCCCCCCCCCCCCATGCAATTAACCCACAGGACTGGGCACTTGTCAGAGTGCTTGTTGCATCAAAATTTACTCCTGTAGCACAGGTAGTCTGAGTTTCCTATCTTCATTGATCTTGATCAGGAAGTGAAATTTGAAAAGCAGGTTGATCAGGTTGTTACTAAAATAGAGAGCTCTTGGTGTTTTTTGCAGAGCTGCAAATTTCCTTTATGTAGTCTCCAAAATTACCCTGTACAACACCTTGGTGTTACCTCATTTTGATCATTGTAGCACAGTCTGGGGTAGCAATCTGAAGAAAGCTGACATTGTACGCCTCCAGCGACCACAGAACAGGGCAATGAGAATAATATTACAACGTCACGACGCACATCCTCGACATGCTGAGGACCTTAAAATGGACGAGTGTCAAACAGAGATTCGACAGAGATTCGACAATCTCTGTATTTTTCGTCGGAAAATAGTTAATAATGAAGTCCCACCTTTTTTACAAAATATCTCGACTCCTGTGACCGAAGTCCATTCCTATCAAGCAAGAGCATCCAATTCCTCAATTTCTTTCCGGGCAAGGTCTTCCCCTAAAACTCGCTCTTTTGTTGGTCCCAAATTTTGGAATGAACTATCTCAGCATGTCCGGGATGCACGGTCCCTGTTTAGTTTTAAAAAAAGTTGTGTTCAATCCATCTTTGATCACGTCGAACCTTTATGATCAATGATCTGCTTATCACTGATTGTTTTATCACTTTTTTGCTCTCGACTGATCTTGATGTCTTATGAGCTCAATGAAATTGATTTTTAGTTTTCTTGATGCACTATCTTTTAATTCACCTTGTGCACCTCTCATCTACCCATAATCATCTGATTTTTACTCTTTGAATGACTAGGTCATATTTTTTTAATTGTTATGGCGTTCAGACCTCAATAGTCTTGTACTGACCTTGGATTGTAATAAAACTTGTCAAACTTGTCAAACAGTGGAAAAATATGTCTCCCTGTGGCACTTTTCTGCACTCCTGTAGTACTTTAGTGATCATTTTTACTGAAGAGCAGATCACGTGTACGTCACTGGACCACATCCCGTAATTTTCAATGGCGAAAATTCCATGGGGGGATACACCGACGTTGCGTCCTTCAGTGTCAAAGAATAACACTTAGCAACAATTACTTATTGCCACCCGATCTGCATTGCCAGTGAATGGCAATATAGTACGGCAGCTTCGGAAACTCTGTACCCACGCTTTCCGGGATCTGTTAACTAAAACATATAGAATGTAAAATGGGAGACGTAGATTTATTTTGGCGTGTGTGTGTTACCATAAAGATACGAGGACCCATCGTCAGACGCATGACCTCCCGCGAGATGCCTCCCAGCTTACAAGGCCGACTTGAAATACAACGTGTACTGAAGGAGAATATTAATATCGTATAAAGACAGATAACCTTATTACAAACTGCTAATTGCTGTGTCCATGCGATTCCTGGGTCACTGCAGGTCAGTCATTACTGGTCCCCCTGAGGGCACTGGACGGACAAGACAATGATGGGTTTTAATAAAGAGAAGGGTCACATGTCTTTAACACCGTGCGTGTATCATGCCGTCTACCTGTTTTTATAATTACTGCTCCAACTGTATTTTAAGCACACGGGATTCCTGTAACTGCATTAAACAATTCGTTTTGAAAGCGGCCGAAATTAGGGTGACAAACACATACTTTAGTACAGAGACAGACATAGACGTTGGCTGAGAAAAGTCCACACGTGCGTTGACGACTTGCACGTGCATGTGCGTCGGAGAAAACCGTACAACTTCGGAGACCTTCGTTGCGACACAAGTGTGCAGCTTGTTGAGCCGTAATTACCCCGTTTTAAATACCAACAGCTCTACGTCCATGTTTTGGGTGGCTTGGATACCATCATAATTGACGAACTTTCTACTTGAAAGGCTGCTTCGCAGACGTTGATAACTGCAGTAGACTCAACAAGCCATCAAAAAGGGAAGCAATAATTTTTGACAGTTTGTCGAAATGAACATTCAGAATTGAATGAGGCGGTGGTGAGCCACTTGAGCCGTCAGAAAGTGAGCAGACATTTACGGCGGAGTAGTAGCGTGATCAATTAATTTTGCCGCACTGCACGATCACTTAAATCTTCCCCCTGGTAACTTATCTCGTCGTTAGAATTTGCCCGCCGGTCCTTAAAAACTGAATGCCGTGTACCATTTAACCTGGCCCCAGAGGCTATAAAGAGACAAAACGTCAAATATTGTCATCACAAACCAAACTTGTCACTTCTCTCTTAAGCTTCAGATCCTTGTCATAAAGATTGTGACACTATTTGCAAATAAAACAACTTTGAATGTGACTCGAAATGAGATGTCTTTTGTGATGCTTTAAACGAGGATCTCTTTTGACTTAGTTTTGTTAGGTTTATGTTTTATTTCTTTATCGAAGGGAACGAGCCACCTCTGTATCTTTATTTCGCATATATATTGGGTACAAATACATGAATAAACGGGGGTGACGCGAAAAATACGATGGAACTTTAATTTTAATGTCACATTCGTTTATTATGGTTTAAGCCTAAACTGCTGTATTTTACGGGACAGTTACACGAATTTGGCTGGCCTAAAAATTAAATTCATGTATGTTGTTTAAATATATGTCATTTTTATGTTAACATATAAATGTTATTTGAATCGCTGTCCGTTTATGTTGACAGATTTATGTTGTTTTAACAATTATCGGTGGTCTGTTTATGTTGACATATTTATAAGGTGCCAAAGGTGCTGAAATTTTACATAATGCTTCCGTAATTCGCAAAATGTCGCTTATCATTAAATGATACAGGTATACACTACATGAAGAGTGTTATGAATAAATTTGTCAATGACTGCATCAATAAGGCAATGTTCATTCAATTTGCCCGTCTTTTTCCAAAACACCTGGAATGAAATGAATACAAAATCCCACAACCTCATGTCCTTGATACAAACTCTCTTATATACTACTTTAGCTTCCAAAATATTTTTTTTTAAATACTAAAACAATTTTTGACATATTGTGTCTTGGCTGATGACTCCGTGTATACTGGTAACACCAAGAAAAGTTCAAACTAGTGTTGCTCGCGTTAGCGAATATTTGATATTTGTATCGCGATGAACTTCAGTAGAAGCGAAAGAGATAGATTTTACACATGCCACCCCATCCTTACATTGACTCAATAATACGTATCACATAATTATATTTTCTAATATGGGTCACTCTTAAGGCTTAATATACAGATCACACCATTAAGTGTGCTGGCAAAATCGATTCATACCGTGAAGTTAAATTAATTTTGTATAACTTGAAATACGTGTCGATGCATTTATAGATCAATATACATTGGTATGATTAATGATTATTTTTTCAACCTGCTATTCAAAGCTGTAGGAGATCAGCAACTAATAGCAGCTGTTACCATCGGCAATCTGCATGTTACTCTATACTTTATCGTGGACAGTTCGCATATATTTCATATATTGATAATGGCGCTGGCCATAGAAGTCTTGTTATTATCAGAAATGTATACAATGTAGAGTGCACGACAATATGTGATGTTCATTACCAATAGGTCAGCTGAAGGTGCTTAGCTTTCTGTCTCCGGTGGTCAGCGTTTGATATTGACAAAATATTCTTTCCAAGGCCACGTTTGTATTGAAGGATACTTCAATCCATGGGCCTCCAAACAGTGGAAGGGTTTTGGTTCGAAGAATAAACAAAGACTGGTTTTGCGGTATAGGACTTTTTTTTCTATTTGTTTTAAAGAAAATGGAATGACGTGGAATTTTAGCGTAGAATATAATGAAGATAAAATCTAATTTAAAGATAAAAATACCGACCGTTTGCATGAGCGAGAGATATCGATAATTCTAAATCTGTGTGTCATTTATTGTTTAACTCGTTCAATGCCACATTTTGAACCGGGTCAATAGCGTGCCTCGTCGTGCTTTGGGCGCAAAACGCGCCGAGGCAAGATGATGACCTGGATATTCATACATTAAAATATATGTAACTACTGGCATGCCGGTACTTGAATGAAATATCTTTTAGAAGGAACATGAATCCAGCAGTTATTGTTCAGAGCAATTCGTTGTAAGTGTTTTTAGTCGCATTTGGCACTGAAAGTGTTAATTCTAGTAAGGTGAATCATTAAAAGTATCTACACTTCAGCAGGTGTTTCCAGTGGCTGTGTATAGTTTAATAAATATTTGATATTCTAGCAATAGACGAGAAAGAACGGGGGAAATTATTTGAAGGAGGGTCCAATACTTTATTTGTGTAGCATCAGTTTGAAAATGAACTTTATGGTATATAATGCCATATATTTTTTTTTTACTAGGGAAAATGTTAATTTACTTTGCCTTGATATCAAATTACCAACCGAATAGAAACCAGTGCACTCTGTTGGATGAAGGACGTTTTGGCATGGGTACGTGGAAAGAATTGAAATCTATTTCCACCTTTCCTTAGCTGTCTGGTAGCAGAGTTCAGTCTGGAATAATATCATACTGGGTCACATCAGACACTTTGTGAAGGATCCGCCGTATTGTTGCCTACATTGAGGTCAAGGGTCTCTTGCCCGAGACATGGCGTGGCCTCATCTGACAAGAAATGGTCACTCACCTTAATTGAGTTTTCCTGATTCTTAAGCAAGAGTTTCGCCACAGAAGCAGTCTGAGCGATTAACTGTTATTAGGTTCAGACATAGAAAAGGCAAATTATTCGTCCGGATCATTAAGGAAAGCACACAGTACTGAATCCATGTGTCAAAAATTGAAAACCAACACCGCGATCAGCGTCATTTTGACAATGGAAGTTATGAAAGATGGGGGTACATTTTTACTGCTCATTAACCGTGATTAAGAAATTCCTGACTCCGGTGTGTTTGGGTTGAGTTGAGCGCAATGCACTCTAGTCAATCTCATTAGTGGATTTAGACTGCTAAATTGATATAAATCACCCGTGTAATAGAGCATACAACCGAGGCAGGTTGGCCAACTTCTGGGCGCGAATACTCCATTTAATTCTGTCACTTTATGTCCTTACAAGATTTACTTCACTTTGATTATATCTCTGGCCTCGTCTGTACTCCTATGCCCCTCGGATGGGAGCCCTCAAAAACCTATAAATTCTTTGACCTAACACTGCTCAGATTTGATCTAAATCACTCACACTACCAAAGCATGCCAACCAAATAAAAAAGAAAAACGCCATAGATTGGTAATGACATTTATTATTGAGGAAGACTCGAATACAATGCCATTTGGTTCAGTTCGAACAGTGGAGGAGATTAATTTAAAGTTCTCATTTTACCTGCTTCCAACTTTCCGTAACATTTATATCATTACTCTAAATGAAAACCTGGTACACATGAACAAGCAACGTGTATTGAGTTTATTATAAGTTTAATGACTGCACCCCACCTTGAAGCCAAAGTGATGTACCGTCGTGTGAAAGATGTTCCAAAGTCAATAATTACTATGAAAATACTAATTTTCTGAATTGGCTTTAACATAGAACACTCAGTGTGACTGTTTTGTTACGTCCCTCCTGGCTTTGTCGTGTGATCAATATCTCTTGAAACATGATTCTTGCGATTAAATTATAATTTCTGACGAGTTTTTTTAATATATGCAGCTTTATACTTGCAGCTATTTCGCCAATAAAATATTTTGCGGGGGCCCCAAGTTTAACACTAACATCAAGAGCTGGTCTCACAATCATGTATACCAAACATGATTAAAGTTTACTTTTGAAAAATATTGTGCATGCATACATATTAGTATCAGTTCAAGTACTGGTGGAAAACTGGGGGAAAAGAGGCGGACTGGGAAAACCCCAATGGAGACTGTTTTCGAACACTATAGGCATAAATCCGGCTTCTCTGGATAAGTTTAAGCAACTTTTTCACAACAATCTGCATTTGTGGATAAGACTATAAAGAAAGCAGAGGCAGTCAATCGTTTTGGAAAGTGGGAAAACTTTTGCTGCTTTTGTGGAGACTTAAAGACAGTGCAGCTGCTGATAGACCGCACGAGTCCCAGCATAAACCGCGCTTGTCCATTGACAAAAAAATAACACGGATATGAAAAAGGAAAGGGTATTCATGGAACAAAGACCGCATTACTACTTGATGACACACGCATGGGGATTTGACAGTGTAATTTCAATTTTCAAATTGAAAATTGAAAAAGCTAAAGGAGGTTGAAATAGGGAAGTGTTTGGGAAAAAAGCTGGTAAAACAAAACATATTCCTGCAGTACAGATGACTGGGGAGTGAATACAGAATGGCCGTGAAGTATACTGAGACAATGCAGAACGGCCATGAAGTGTTCTGAGGCAATGCAGAATGGCCGTGAAGTATACCGAGACAATGCAGAAAGGCTGTGAACTGTACTGAGACAATGCAGAATGGCCGTGAAGTATTCTAAGGCAATGCAGGAAGTGAAGTCAGGGACTGAGGTCAAAAACGTCCACATGAAATCAGTGAATGCAGACCAATTACTGCAAGTGACAGTCTTAATGTTAGATCAGTATAAGTATCACTATTAGTATCAGTAATAGTGTTTGTGTTAGTGTCAGTATTAGCATTAACAAATCTGCTTTTGTAATTGTTTCGAAGTGCAAAGATTATGCTCAGTTTACATCATGCAACTTGTATTTCATTGTGTCTGGGTAAAAAAATCAGAAGTAATATAAAATTGTAGTTGAAGTTGTCGTTATTGTATAAGTCATAGTGTGTTCCTATCGAGTCTATGACGATTGGAAACAATCGTATTATAGATTTAATAAAGTCAAGCGCGTAACCGGAATGCCGTTATTGGACTCTTTGATGCGCTGAAAAAAAAATCTGAAACGCCCATAGGAAATATTCAAATGTACTCATGTTCGCTGATGTGATCCCAGACGACCAAATTGAGATTTCGGAACCGCACGACGTATTCTGACAGCAGGGATATCTATCTCATTCAATGTGCACACCCAATAATTAATCTGCGATGCTATCTGACATCACTCGCTGTCAATGATGGATTGTTCATATCCACCGACAGTGGTTTCTCCTTATCTTAGTATATCCACCTCTGAAGTCCTGTATTTTTTTCGCTTTTCCTGCGCGAAATAGCACGTCGTATGGCAGCTTGAAGTAGGGTCCTCCCTCTATTGCAAGATCTCCGCTATTGACGAACAAGCTCCTTTAGCTTTCATGAATAATTATAAGGGTTTATTCACATTAAATCCCATGTAGCTCAATATGACGGCTTTGTAGGAAATCCCCTGTGATCATTTTCTAAATTATATACATGTTTGCTCAGGCCTTGATGAGATTACGGAGGCAATAAGGTAAGGGAAGACGCAAATATTCCCAATAAGTTTTATAATGCGTTAGTTTGCGAACGGCTTGTGTAGACCATGTTTAAAGATGCTCCCTTGAAGAGAGCAAATAAACCATAATTGGCCGGTCACAGAAAGTGAAATTCCTGTTTGGTGGATAGATAATTAAGAGGGCTAAAAACGCCTTAAGGGACACAGCTCCTGAATCTGAATCAGCTGCAAGAGGTTAAGTAACTTGCTTTTGAGGAAAGAGATGAGATATATTTGACCATTTTTAGCATGATGAATGACTAGAGAGCAGCACAAGAATTGTGAATGACTGCGCTGTCACCTCTTTGGGGCTGCCGCCAATTTGTTGTGCTCGTGTGGAGACCTCTACATGTTTCACTAGGACAAAATGTGGTCAAGAGACATTGTGACTACCGATTGCCAGTCTAAACAAACAAGAAGAAACGCTGTTTTGTTGTGTCTGGTTATGCGTAGGCAGAATCTAGCCTGTGTATCATCATACCCATAGTAACTATAAATTTATAATAAAGCGGGCAGAAATGTTTAACGATTGTGCTACGCTATTATGTGAAGCCACAAGAACTAAATATACGTGGAAAGGAAAGCATATATTGAAGACTTACAATTAAACACACAAGAAAGACCCACAAATATAAGACTATCACGACTTTTTTTTTTTTTTTTTTTTTTTTGGTGAACGTTCATATTTTTGCCTTCACCACAAAATTTCAAATGGACTTTAAAGTATAAGGAAAAATAAATAAAAGGATCCTAATATATATATATTTTTTATTTTGGGGATCAGCGTATAATACATTATTCAATGCTTTCGAGGAATAACTATTCCAGGGAGCCCCATGACCTCACATTTACAGACACCTCAATTTCAGTATCTGAAGAAAAGAAATGACAGAAGTACGAAATGGAATTCACTGACATATATCAGTTCAAGCACTATATATGAAGAAAAAACGTTCACAATTTGAGCAGTATTTAAATTCATTTTATTTGCATCCATCACCCGCCCCACTCCACTCCATCCCAACCCCCAAAGCAAAACAAAATAGTAATTCAACATACTTTCATTGTCATCTATGTTTTAAGGCGATTGTTATTTCATTATAATAATACAGGGCAGTATCCAGCAATTCATTGTAAAGAGGATTCGAAAGACGAAACGACTGGTTACCTGTTTGATTGCTCTAGATAAATGTATATTACCCATGTGACAATAAAAGTAACGTTTCACACGCGACACTGCTTGAATCGACCTAAAGTATGCAATGTCGCTTTATGCTGTTGTGTGAAAAGCCTGATGCTTGGCATACCCGGAGGCAACTTCAATTTGTCCAGAATCTTATGCTTTATTTGTTCATATTATTTCAGGTCTGGTTCCAAAATCGCAGAACAAAGTGGAGAAAGAGACACGCTGCAGAAATGGCCACAGCCAAAAAGAAACAAGAAGAGTCAGCGGACCAGCTGGAAGAAAACTCCGATATGGAAGACGATGAAAACCTTCGTTGTTCAGAACCTGGTCAAAGTCTTTTACATACAGGACAAGACAATGGGACTCTAAGTCGAGTTCTTGATACTCAATAGGACTAGATGGTATATATTATTATTAACTGTAAATACGTGTATATTGTGAGGACAGACACCTTGTGTGGGGAAAATGTACTGCTTTCTCCCAAATTCGGCGCTAACGATTTCAAAATCACTGGTAACGGCCCGAAAAACTGAACACATCCGGGTACTTCTCAGTGCTGAAATCGACATTTGGCGGAACTGGCACGAGTTCACATCTGTCAGAGAGCCGCGAACATTATCTGCCAAACCTAAATCCAATGCCAGTGACATTTGGTTGGCGTCATATAGCACCAAAGAGCTTTACAGGTGACATGACAAATCATGTGGCCTCACTTCAGGTGTCCAGTCACAGAACAATGGCAACACAGGTGCGGAGCTTCTCAAAAATATAACGATATTGTGGTGTTTCCACTCTTCAAATCGCAAGTTCTCAAGTTATGCATCAAATTTTGAATATATATATATATAAAACTGGTGTATATGCCATCCCAGAATGACGTTCTGTTTTCATTATTATTATTGTTTTTAATAATAATAATAATAATAATATTATTATTATTATTATTATTATTATTATTATTATTATTATTATTATTATTATTATTATTATTATTATTATTATTATTATTATTATTATTATTATTGTGTAGAATCGCCTTCGTCGTCATTATCATTGTCACCATCATCGCTAGACTTTTTCATGTACTATAACTTTTGAATTACGTTCCATTAAATAAAAGTTTTACCATAGTGTGCTGAAGTTAAGTACGCGTATCATCAAAAAGATAAATTGTAACATATACTCTAAATTGCTTTATTTTCGCGTGTATAAATTTTCACGGTTTTTGTATTTTGACATTTCACTGTAGTTTTAATTTCACTGTTTTGGACACAATTCACATTCAAACAATGTTAAAATATTATTTCACAGTACTTTTATTTTCACGGTTTTGTGTCATCAGCGAAATAAGCGAAAATAAGAATACAGCGAAATTAAAGCAATTTACAGTATTGGATTTGTGTGCCAAATGCCGTGGAACGTGTGATGGGACCCAGCATGTTTTGCTCTGCACAAATGTACATCCTGAATAATCTGTTGTTTGACTTAAACTTATTCTCATATTGCGGCCGATTTAAGGACTAACGTATGGCAATTCAACTGAAAGCACAGATTACTCAAACGTTAGTAGATCCATTTCATAAACCACCCATCCTTGAGTGAGTGGAAGTTCATTATTGAAAGGTCAAAAAAAATGATCGCAAAATATACAAGAAAAGTAGTGGTTTTGTTTGCGTCTTTAATCGGATGATTCAAGCTGCTTTATTTATGACATATTTCTCGAGTGTCCAATTGTTTATTTTCGATATCATTATGACTCGATTCAATAGGCAAGACATCTGAGAAATTAATAGCCTGATCGTATATCTAATTTGGTGTCGTTCATAAATAAAATGCGACACAATACTCTTATCGTGTCTTTCGGTTCATTTGCATAATTATATATTGACAAAGGCTCAGTTTAATTCGGCCTACTTTGAATACCAAATGTAATATATTTTATATGGCAACCCCAGGAACTCCGGACCATCATTTTTCATATTTCATGTTGAAATGGAGCGGAACTAATGATGAAAAATTTCATTTACTTCCCTACAGAGGTTTCGCATATTCTCACACGGCGAGGAAACAATTTGTATGGGCCACAGTGCCGTCATGCCAATTCTAATTTGTGGACACTTTCATCACTATTTTGGTCCTTTGCAAACCAGAAAAGCCGGCTAAATTATAACAGTTAATTTTCACAGGAATTAGAAATGATAGGCAAACGATTCCATTATTTTGATTGAGATTGCATGGAAAATTAAGGCCTAATTGGCACATTATGGTTCAGATTAAGATGAAATACTTATTTATTATGCTGGTTTGTATCCGTTGTATTACAAATTCGATCTCAACTCTCGTGGCCTGGGGTGTGACAGTATTAGGTGGGACGAGTGTTTCTTTCTGACAGTTTTGATCAGTTTTGTAATTCCTGGCCTGTTGATACCCTGGCTGTGGCTACAAGAGTATTTATTGTTATTGGTTAATGGGACATGAGACATTTGTTTTGCGTTTGGAAGTGGTTGATAGTCACAGATGTCTCAGTATGATTAACTTTTGTCACCAGGAGATAAATCTTTTACTATACTTTATCCCGTACAGCTGCGAAATCTCTAGCTGGTGTTTTGTGATCACATACTTTGTCATTATGATAATAATTAGAGACCAGTATGTTTAGAGGTGTACTGGGTATGCCTCTGTGTGTGTGTGTGTATGTCAGATTTCTTTTCATTGGATCACGGAGTTCCCATTTAAATTAGGTTTTTGTGCAGAATAAAGAACCAGACAAGCTACTGTAAACAATTCTTTCAGAAGGCTTCTTATATAAAATTTAATGCTCTACCGAGACGTTGAGCTCAATGAAAGCCCAAAGATTGGTGGTCACTTACCAACTTGGAGCATGTGTTCTGCTGCCTGTGTACAACCGTTTAGCGTCTGTATATTCAGGAAGAATGAATGGACCAAGAAATGTAAAAATTCTTTGTATGTGTGCTCGACTGGAAATGGACACGTGTTGGGTGATCGACTTCCTAATGCAGTACGCAGTTTATCCTCTTATTAACCTCAACAGTACCAAGTCCTAAACTGACTCAACAGCTTTTCTTGGTACGCTTAGGGAAGAATGCGGCCAATGTCCACCAAGGAAAGCCATTGCATGTGCCTGGACTGTTCTTATTTCCTGAGAAATTGTGGTGTATTAGTATTGGAATGAAAGAACTCTTTAATGCCGAATTTGTATGTGGAATCATCATAATAGTCGATTAAGCGAAAGTTTTGTTTTCACAAAATCTGAGGGCTTTCTCCAGTCAACAACATACACATATATATATATGTATATATATATATATATATATATATATATATATATATATATATATATATATATGTATATATATGTATATATATATATATATATATATATATATATATATATATATATATATATATATATATATATATATATATTTCATAACGCTTCATACATTGCTTGTAGTCCAATGACAGTAGGATGTTTGTATGGGGATATGTGAATAATAATGGAGACACTGCGACCATTGCATTACAAAGTGCAAGATTTTCTTGAGTACATTTTCCTTTGGTTTCTAAACCACACATGCTTCTTCAAGTTAGAACGTGTAGCAGGTCTCATCACGACTACAGATTTATTATCAAGAAGAACGATACTTTGCATGTTTGTCTTGCGAGGCATATTTAGCTCTGTTGGGACGAAAACAGTTACAATTGTCGACAGATAAAATTATGCAACTGTGTAACCATTATTGAGCTTTTGATTGGATACCATAGATACTTCATTCTGAAATTTGAATAAAAATACAACAACACGGTCACATTATTTTATTTCGTATGATAACATGTACCTAAACCAACCAGCTTTTGAGGGTCAGGTCCACACCATTAAACATTTTAATGCGAAAGTGAGCAATGATACTTTGATAACGCAAAAAAAGTACAGTGCGTAAACATTTGGCTATTTTCCCCATGACCCAAACGTGTGCCAAAGATTCCTGTAGGCCAACCTGTAAACAAGAACAAAATATCTAGTATAAACATGTGTATATATGAGGATTTCAAAACATTTGTGCTGCACCACAACGATTTAGATACGTTGGCAAATAATTGACGCAGACACGAGAATACCTAAGGAATGAGCGCGCGGCAGGGCGGAGCCAGCTGGTGGCATGTCGTATAAATAAATGCATTTTCTCGGCAGGGACTATGATCCAATGCCCGTCTTTCTCGTTCACTCCTGTCAAAAGCTAATGTATTTATTTGTACATGATATTCTGCCTCTCATTCTAGCCTCGTACCTTTATAGATTTTCAATTACCATCGCTTAAGATGGATCCATGAGACGCCATAAGATTTTACGCCGAATTGCATCACAGCGCCTGATTTTTCCTAATCACAATTTGTCCGCAAGAGATTGGGGATTTGGGTAGTGATGGTTTTCTAGGCAAGGTCATTGATTAGGGCATCGAGGTACAATCAGTAAAAATGTCGTCTGCAAGGTTGGGAAATCGTGCGCACCATAAATATGTGGTGTGCCCGACTTCTGTCCAGGTCGGTTTTGATACTTTATGCGCTATCGCTAGAGGCTGGGGGTACGGCTAAAGCTTTATCTTCACAAAGTATAAATATTTTAATGCTGCAAACGGAAATTGAATACATGTTTCTTTAAGGGCATCGCCAAGCAGCTTTTTATGTCCCCTCCTAATTCCGCGTGCCAAAATATCTTTGACTTCCTGCTTGCGTAAAATCCGCGACCCTCATCATCAGTGTGTGTCTTTCGTTGTGTTGCATTGTTTTAAAGCTGCGGGCAAACTAGAGGTTTTCTTGGTGCCAAATCCAGCTGTTAGCAAGCTAATCTGTGTAATTATGTTCCTTACTGAATGGAAGAAATCCCGGCTCAGCCACGACAGCAGAAATCTTTGCTTATGTATCATGAGTCGCATTACATGACTGGATTTCCAACGCGGTTTGTCTTTATCGTCTTATGTTGTTTAATATTAAAACCCATCGGTCTCCTTGACTATTGGCATGATAAGCGGTTAATCTCTCATCACGATGATCATATCTTTTTAAATTATTGCCACTTTATAGCCATCCCATATCCAGGGCAATTAATATTTTCAAATTCAGGTTATAAATCATGGCGTTGAAGCCTAACGATCAATCGCAATGATGGAAGTAAAGTGGAGACAGACGACAATAATGTTCCCGCCATTTCCAGCAAAATGTCTACTGAATGTCATCTTCACTGCATAGCCTCAATTTAACCGAAGCTTCTGGGAGAGAACCTGTGGTTTTACAAAATGATCGTTGAATGCCAAAGTAGTCGTTTTGAAATGAAAAGATCCTAAAGATAGATTGGACGTCCAATGGACAAATCCCAAGTTTAACTTTCAAAATTGTATCGTTTGGTGTGGGTGTGTATTGGGAATGTCAAGGTTGCAAAGGCAACCAAGAGCAGATCTTTTTGTGAACAGCCATTATAGAATTCATATTAAAATTTATGTACATTGCAGAAAATGTGTTGTTTTATTTCATTTTATAAGACAATACTTACAGCACCACCCTGTAGCTGCAAAAAATCTAAAATGCGACCTATCTTTTATTAATGGAATGCCCTCTGATTATCATAATCCACCACAGAGATTGTTTCACCCCCAGACTAAGGCTTCTGGGGGGCCTACGCGGCCCCTATCCCATCCAGATTTTCTAGAGCAGTATTTTGCTACACCATTTCTAGGCTTGGCTTGGCCTACCATCCCATAATCTGTTGAAAATCTTTGATTTTGATTTTGGGGCATAGTTTTGCCACAACAAATATTCCAACATTTTTGGTGCCGGATCATCCTCAAATGACCCTAGATTTTTACCTGTTAAGAAATTTTAAAGGACCAATATTTAAAAAAAAAAAATCAAGCTATGTTAAAATAAGCTGTGGTTTTGTTTGTGGGCTCTTGAATGACTGCTACATTAATTGCTCTGATTCTCCATGAAGAAAGTAGCAGACGACCTTTATGACATTGAACCATATCCGGTATTTTTATTGGATATAACTTGCATTCCGATATACATCGAGGCTGGCTCTTCAGGGTGAAAAAGTATCACATGAAAGTTCCAGAGAGGACCAACTAGTATAGTGTGTTCAGAACACGCAAATGACTCGTCTTGCGGACAAAGAAGTCAAAACAGATTATCATATCGCAAAATATTTGGATGTAAAATGAAAGAACAAAAAATGTAATCGTATCTGGTTGACTCTCAAATTTGCAACTCCGAGCATACTTTCAAACTTGGCTTTTGAGGGCGTACATATTCATGTTAGGTTTGAAGCTGAGCTAGAATTAACTTTCTTCACAGAACAAATTTGCCTGCCTTCAAACGAGAAATCAACATAGCGACACATTGAGCACTTTTTCCTCATCAATTATTAATATTCTGCATTTTAATTTCGACATCGTGCACAGTTTACATACGTTCCATCTAAAAATATAAAAAGTAGTAGCTGCAAAAGATTTATGAATAGTTTGCTCGACTCGCAAAAGGCAAATACTTATAGTCCCTGAGATGTGGCTCTCTGTCTAACGAAAACCAACAGTCAGTAGTTGTGAATGTATTTAACTGTCTCAGTGTCATGGACTGAGTCAACAGCTTTTCTCGGCGCCAAGAAAAGTTGTTGACCCGTGCTATTCGGTCTGGAACCATAGGCGTGCTGGTACTTGAATGAAACGTCTTTTTACAAGGAATATAAATCTGGTATCTTCATGATTATTCAGATAAGTTCTACTTAAGTAGTGCGACTTAAGTCGCAATTGGCACTGAAAGAGTTACATCACTTTTGTTGAATTTCAAGCATTCAACTCAATACATTTTACCATTTTGGACATAGTTTCTATTACACGTATGCTGAAATTACAATTTTATTGTATTTTTCATATCCGAACCTGTGCCCTCAGCGATATAAACGACAATAAAATTGTGAAATTTAAGTGAATTTATAGTAATATGAACTATATAAAAATAAACTCTGACAATTAGAAAACTGTGCTCGTTGGAGGTGATGTGTCCCAAAGCTGCCCTGCTGACACGTGGGAGTAGAATAAACGCTTCAATATTGGATGTAGTAGCCAAAAGACCAACGCTCAAAAGTTGTCCAACTAGATTATAAACAATTCTGCTCGAATGGTCATAACATTTTCATGCGGATAGGTCTTTGAGATGTTTTATCTGCATCGAAATATTTGTCACTTCGTTGGTCAAAAAATAGTACTTTCCATTGGTAAATATAATTTACTTTTTTTTGCAAGAATATTGATAAATGCAAAAAAAATAATTAGTGTACACCAGTAGTTACAAAAAGGAACCTCCGTTAGCTATAATTATCAGATGCAAAAGCTACGATTAGAAAACCAAAAATGGTAAGTATTGACTGGACCTCACTGGAATGACAATGATAAGCATATTGTTCCGCCTTTTATGGCAACATGCCTTTATCGTAAAGTTAAAACTAGACTAAGTCCATTCCTTTAATTTTCAGTATATTATACCAAAACGATGGATACACTCAGAATCGTGTCCGGTGGATTTTTCTTAACAAGCAATAGTTAAATGGTAATGACGCATTCACATTGTAATTAACACATTTCTGTGTATATGAAATTATATTTTGAATAGCAAGCATGGTTCTAGAAGAGGATTCGTTGAAAGTGTTGTTATAGAATACATCAGGAAAGTTTAACAAGCTACGAATCATCTACAAATGTGGAAAAAGTTGCGTCGTATCTGCATTGTGATGCGGACTCTTTGGTATTTACTTTAACTGGAAATGCTTGTGATTCAATATGCTTATAAATAACATATAAATATCCGGTTTTAAACCAGTATAATGTAATCTTATTTAATGGCTTTGTTGAAACAGCAGAATAAGTGAAAAATGAAAGTTGTGAAATCAAATGAATTCATAAACACAGAATCCCTCAGCAGATAAAAAAAAAATGCAAAGAACTTGTGCCTGTTAAACATATGTGTGCTTACACGCCTGCGTCGGGAAGAATGTTAATGGTTATACGTGTACAAAGAAATTAAAGATTGCCCACAAGATGAGGTAAATCGCATGTTAAAAGTCAGAATATTTACAATAGTAAACTGTGATATACATCTTTTTGCCTTTTAACTTTTGCTCCAGGATCTGCGCCGCAGGTTTGCGCTGTCCCGTGTCCCTGTGTCGGGCATCTGTACAACAGAATTCCTCTGCCGCAGAGATCAACCTACCACGCATTGTTTATATGAGTGCCTTTTGCTTCAAAAAAACTTTCTGCCTTTGAACGGTGGTAGGGAAGGAAAGAGCTGGGTCGAGGTGTGCGTTCCTGGCCACCCGAACGTCAAAGTAAAAACTACAATCATATAGGGCTCCTGCTGCAATGTGTGTTACATCTGTAGTCTTTATACTATAGGTTTAAAAGTACATATGTTCCATTGTAAGAGAACATTTTCACGTGTTCCTGTGAATTCATCTTTCCGTATGCGCGCTCTTGTGATAAAAAGTGGGGGAATTTGCAGTGAATCACTGGAATCTCGGCAACTATAAAATATCGCTTTGTTTGCTCTTCTGTTGTTGTCTTTCAGCATTGGCTTAGCATGTTTCATCGTAACATATGTAAATATATTATAATTTATTGCTAACATATTGGTGATGGAGTCGTTGGTTTAAATATGTAATCTCTACAGAAATCTTCCTCCACACTGGTTCTTGGTAACATGCATACGGAACACTAAAATTTTCTGAAAAACAGTTTCTAGTCTTTAGTAAACAACCATCTTTATCATTCTGTGCATGACAAAATGGCGTGCAAGCAGACAAAACGTATTTTCCCGATGCACAGAAAAATTAGGAAAATTTGAAGGTCTGCTGTAGTGTCAATAACAGACAAGAGTGACCCACGGGTTTATCAAACAAATTTCCACTTAACGTTTTTCTCTGCTTGTTTTTATCTACAAATTTTGTTCAACTATATGAATAAAAAGTAACAAATTCGTGCCTGTGTACCCAATAAGATAATACGGCACACGTGATGACAAGACACCAGACACAAAAGACAAACAAAATTGTTGTCAAACATGTGTTACGTTACTTTCATTTGCATTTCAACTGGGATGTGTATATCTCATTCGGTCAATCAAGAAGTAAAGACTATGAAATGTACAAATTACCTTACACCAGAATCCTCGAAAAGTGCTCTCAAATGTAAACGCGTGGACGGATACAAGTAATTACAAATTGTTCAGCTAAATGTGAAATGAATGTCAGCAAAATAATCACACCAACATGATTATTTTTGCATGGGGGTCGTTACAGGTGATAGTGTTATGCCACAAACTATTTTATCGTAAATTTGAATCTTTATGAGTTATTTCATATGGCAAAATACGTTTCCTAAAATTGTAAAATGTGCTGACAAGGAGTGTTCGTACATTATTTGTATATATCATGCTATTCAGAGTTTATTGAGGCCCATTAACTGACACTGAACTACAACCTATTAAACAGATTTTATTGGAAGACAAGTGCGGTAAATAGCAGTTTGCGTGACAGAGCCTCATAGGCGTTCTGGTCACGTCCCATTGCACTGTACTTGGCCCCTTTACAAATGTAACAATATATATTATCCATTTAATTGTTTTGATTAAACGAAATTAACTGGAGGTCATGTATGCCAATAATGAAATGTAAACTTTGCTGACACAAGGGTTTGTGCGTTCAAGCATGTGGTCAAGCAGGGATCAGTATTGACTCAAATTATGCGAGCTAGTTATGGTCAACTATTAATCTTCCGTCTGACTGTAACCGCATATATACCAAAACAAACATTGTGTAATATGCATTCATGACACCAAAACACATTTTACTCGCAAATAAAAGAATAACCCCCAATATGAGCTAACGTGCAAATATTTCACTATTTGTTGAAAACTGAAAGAGCCCATACTGATATTTCTTGTGTCCTATTCAGTTTTTTTTTTCAGATACCTTAATAAGGGGCTCACACATGGACAGAATGTAATTGGATACTTAATATGGAGGGTCTTTGATGGTTGTGCTTGCAATGCAACAAAAATTGACAAATTGAATTTTAAAATGTTGTCTTCTGGAAGAATTTGAACCCAGCGACATTAGGATGGGGACCAAGTATTATACATTGATAACATACGAGCCAAGGAGTGTACGCCAAGAATAGTAAAATTTTCATCAGAGGTGGCTATGTAACGTTACGCTCTAAGAACAAAGCAGTTTTGGACCACCCAATAAGATTCTTAGCATGCTTACCAAAGCAATTAATCTTCAAAACTCTTTGAAGAACACCGTGGTATATTTTTCAAGCCTTAACATATCGTGCATGGTTCTTTAGAGAACCAACTGAGATTGCAGAGCACATGGTACCGTACCCCCGTAAAACTGCAGCGGTTGTTACCTTTCGTGGATCTTAAGGTAATGTTCAACTAGTTTTGTATAGTTTTGTTCATTTTGAGATTTTGGGACATTATGGTAGAATATATATATATATAGTCTGTCAATTGTCCAAAATTTGTAGTTCTAGGCCCAATACACTCTGAGGTAACTGAGAAAATACTTTTAATGCTAGCATGGTACTCTGTGGACCCTGTTAACCTTTGAATCTTGTTTACCGACAGTAGATACTTGCACCAAAATGTCCACTTCATGTGGATATTTCTACTAAAACTAATTCTTATTTCGATCAAATGAAAGCTGATTTACTCTAAAAATTCTTTAGAGCAAAAACGCACCAGGGATTTTCTAAGAAATGAACAGTTCTTTTTAAAGTGCGTCAAAAATGAAGAGTCCAACAACAATATCAATTTTGACAAAATCAGCCTTTTTGCAATTTTTGTATCACCATTGTACAAAAAAAGGCAAAAAAACATGCGGCTAATAAAGATCCCTGATACGTGTTTGTAGACAGATTCTGCAAAGCCTTGTGGTCAATAAATTATACAGGTTTATTATATGGGAATGCACATTTCTATGATATATTTGACCCAGAGATGACGTTATACCTGAAATGCCTTAAGGGTTAGTTCCTCCAAAAGAGTTTCAGGGAACCATTAAGGAATCTTACCCTGCATTGTCGATTCTTGACCAGGTTACATTCTTCCCCTCACAGTAGCCATATATAGCCAACAGTATTTTGTACTACCTCCTGTCTTGCAGGGTGCTGACGTCATAGCCACCGGTTCATGTCTTTTAAACATCCCTGCTGTGTATCCCTTTTAATCATCATGCGCTTTTGCATCTTTCTATTTGCAAAAAACTCAATTTACGTCAATAATATAAAGTGTGTATGAGATGAGAAGTAAATGAAACTTGCTCAAAAAATTATTCACATACACATGCAGCCGCCTCGTTTTATATCTATTTTAAACGGGCATCCAAATAAATTTTACTAATTGAGGGAAAGAAGTAACACAGTTAAAAAGCATTCTCCAGATGCAGATACCCTACCTGAGCGTGAAGAACGGACCGATCTGAAGAACAATGTCCAAGGCAAGATAAGGGCCGATGAATGAACCCATGGATTGCACTGAGAATCCTCAAGAGCGTTTATTACTGAGTGCATAGTGGTACAGCTGCCGTGACATTGTGATCAGGTTAAAACGACTATCTCTAAGGTCGGGCCGAAGGTAAAGTAGGGCATTTCATGAATCGTTATTTTGTGCAGTAAGATGGAGTTATGGTATGATGCATTACACACCACACTTTGAAGTGACAAGAGTAATTTCTCAGATCAACTTCTTTCCACCTTAACTATAGAAAAGGTAGCTCAGTGTCTGTAAACACACCTCTCCTTTTAAGAACTGTGCACATGTATGTATGTATGTATGTATGTATGTATGTATGTATGTATGTATGTATGTATGTATGTATGTGTGTATGTATGTACGTAGGCAACAATACAGCAAGGCACATGTATTCTAAATATCGGTTACCTGTGGTTGTTCTTCCGTTAAAATGTTTAACGCCAAAATACACACATGCGCATTCAAGTACACACAATACAAAAATTACACATCTTTCCACGTTGACTTTATGGTTGATTATCAGAACCTTGCTTTAAGTTTTTGACGAAGACCACAGTTCAAGCTGTACAACTGAATATAATTTCAAAAAAGAAACTTAACCTACGCTTATATGAAAAATTCTAAAAAACAAAAGTTGAACTGAAATATTGAAACTCTTAAAATATAAATTAAAATGCGGTTTTTAGAGTTTAGGATGCAGTATTCGTCTTTCGTCTAGACCTAATAGTAGTAATTAGTAACCGCACTGTAATTTTGTTTTAGATCATAGTAGAGCTCAATTAGTACTTTATGGCAAAACTTCGGTAATGCTTGGTATATGTGACAACTTGCAAATATTTGTCAGGTATTATAGGTCAATAGAAATGTCCACTTGCGTGGAATAAGAAAGTGCATACATTTGTAGTATATATGATTTGGGAGTGAAAAATGCAAATCCGTTTATGCAAAATACATATACGCCAACCCCAAACACAATTTCAGTTAATTTCACTGTTGGCTATATAAATTAGTGCCTTTTCTTTTGTGGTATAACTGTTTTCGTGTTTTCCTATTGTTTTATTTGGAACATGTCGAATGTCACTTATTTATTTATATAACATTACCAACAGAGTCTGAGTTATATTCCCTGTAATTATTTTACAAATACAATGTACCTTAAATGCGTTTGCATCGGTGATTATGTGTTAGCAAAGAATATACTCTCAAATATGCTGTCGGTGCATCGCGTGAAACATAAAACCGTAAGTTATTTTTTTTAACTGGGCATCATGGTATATTGTGATAAATTCCAGAATCTTTCATGTAGATTGAACTTCGTATACACATAAAAGTGTTTCTGTCCTAACCAGTAGTATACTACATACAAGTTAGCTGGAGGGAACATATATGAGATAAATCATGAAAAAAAAATTAAACAAGAAAAATTACCAGATTGCGGAACTTCAGAATTTGTCTGACCTAATCATAATTATATTTATCCCATGTTGCTAGAACTGATTACAGATAGAACTTCGTATACACATGGAAATGTATCTTTCCTCACCAGTAGTATATACATACAAGTTAGCTGGAGGGAACATATATGAGATAAATGATGAAAAAAAAAAGAAAAGAAAAAGAAATACCAGATTGTGGAACTTCAGAATTTGTCTGACCCAATCATAATTATATCTATCCCATGTTGCTAGAATTGATTATAAAACCTACACCCAAATTTAAAAGTTTTTAACATAGATATTATTTCGGTTACCTGACAAATAGGTTAAAATGAAATGTAGCAACTATTAAGTAAGAGTCACTTTTCACGAAACCATAATGGTTTTACAAATAACATCAATGAGGTAGTAGAGCCCAGATGGCACAGGTGTGTATTTTTTTGAAAACTACAAATAATCATTATTATCATCCTCATCCTCATGATGATTGTCATTATGATTAAGATTATGATGATTCTTATTAACCTTTTCCATCTTGAATTTGGAACGATAGGGTACCTAATGCCGAATTTACCAATAACACACACACAGACATATGTAAATATATATATATATATATATATATATATATATATATATATATATATATATATATATATATATATACATTTGTGTATGTGTGTATGTGTGTGTTTAACATGAAAATCACAAAAATTGATGCATTTTATGTCAAAGGTCCAGACGAAATATGACATCATGTATACATTTGTGTCTACCACTTCTGATTGAAATTAAATGCCACTCTAAACGTTGTAGCTTCTCTAATAATGTGTTTTCATTTTGACTACATAAAGGACATAAGTCTCACTTTCAAATCGGAAGTAATTCCTGGCTGCATTAAGTAAATGTACAGCTATAGAATAAGATCGGTTCAATTGCGCAGGCCATGTTTGTAACAGGCTTTCAATGTGTTTCAATATGTACTGGGCTGAAATGGTCAAACGGATTCACTTTGAACATCACGGTTTCAGTTCGGATTTGCCAAAAAAAATCCTGCTGTGTATGTCTGTGCAAAAAATACCCGATGTAAATCGGAGCATATGATTCTTCAAATAATGTCTATGCCTCCTGCGGGTCTATCAAAAATACGCCAACTGCTGTACAAAAAAAATAATATATATAATTTAACTTGTTGCCAGCTTGCTCTGGCATTTTACAGCAATAACCTTTGGCACATCCCATAAATAAAGACACTGTATCAAATGAATATTATGTGAAATAGTATATCATGTATGCTATCGCTACGTTCACGCAGTACACAACAGATAGATATGGTATTTGCATTATTATGAACACTGCGTTTGATACTAGGAGAATCACAACAAGACAGTGTCATTGACTGTACAATATTGGTGTCTCTGGCATGCATTCATTCACATAAATATTATGTGCAACAACGTTAGAAAAGAATCCCACCATGACATCACGAAAACAGGCAACGTGTTTACAATAAAATGGTACTGACAATGGTTATGCAAAATTCAGGGTGAATTAAAAAGTCGGGCCTCCACGTGATCTTTGCATAAAAGAAAAAAAGAGTTGTAAGCAAACTACTATGTGTGGGGGACTACAATATTAGCCCTTTAAAGTGGTGGTATGTCCATTTCGGTCACAGGTTACAGGTCACAGAGCAAGTATAGGTTTGTTCAGCACGTGGTCTTTATAGGCAGAATTATAACATCAACAGGAGTTTAAGGACTAAAAATATTGTGTTTGCAGAGGACAGGTGGTCTGAGTGGGCTGGTGAACTTAGTAGCACGTTTTTCCGTTGTAGGCGAAAAAGCATTTGTGAAATATGGACATACATCTATGACAGTCCTTATGTGCATGACCACATTGGAAGTGCCCGAGGCACTTGGCGCCATTTGAAAGAGAAACTTCAATAAAATGTATGGTCAGAGATCAGGTGAGAAAAACGTATGAGATAGATGCTTTATATGTGCTTTATTTTGATTCAGAGCGATTTGACTATGTAATGGGGTCATTAATTGGTCTGCGCAACTCTCAATTTCACATTAAGCATTGTAAACAAATTGATATCCCCCAATATAATAAAGATACCGTGCTTCCACATGCTACTTTATTGATGCTTTATGTCTGAACATTGGCTCATCCCATTGCACTTCTTTGGCAGATTATTACCGGGTAGCACGCAAATTTGAAACTGTTCTGGTCATGAAATGCTTGCTCATAGACAGTACCTCTGCATGTTAGAAGCCGATTTTCCTGCAATAAAATACAGCCGCTTGATTGGTTTGTTTTGTTAATTTATCTGCAAGTGGTAAACATTGCTGGAGATTAGGTTGTTTTCAATGTACTATCTCTCCACCTATTATTGGATTGTATCGTGCAATTGCAAAATTTAGTACAGAATTTTCAACACATCAAATTAAAGTTTCCATTGAAGATTTAAATTCCCCCGTTGTTTGTGTTTGCACTTATACCTATTATGAATGCATTGTTAAAAAAAGTTCAACATTAACTGAGCTATTGCACAAAACGGAAGTGATGTCATAAAGGGAAATCCGTTAGACCGGAAGTTGATTTATTCGGATCACTGCGAACACGTTGCCTTGGGGAACTCTAATAATATTGCAATTATTGTCAGCCGAAGGATACCTCCCCGGGCATAAAACAATTAAATGACATTTATGTGGCAAACAGTATATATACACACAATTTAAAAGTTGTATGATTGCAAGTAAAGCGATCGCCCAAACAGTGCATAACTTCCACCACAGTGTGGTCCTAACCGCTGATCTCAGGCAGCAAGGACAACCAATATCAGGGATATACGTTGAAATGATTTATGCTTAAGATATTAATGAAACGTGTAAAATGAAGTGCGCTTAGCCAGACATTATGACTTTGTATTCATCAGGATTTTGACATTTAGCACTAATAAAACTAAGGGTTTAGGAGAAGTCATGATGGACAAGTGGGGCATAATGAGCTATAGCCGCGGGACGGCTCAAGGCTTGCCATACAAGCGAATCCTTGCTGATACCATCTGCATAGAGTTGGTCCCCTGTGACATGTGTACCTTAACTGGACATCGATGTCCGACCAAGGATCACTCTGAGGTTTCCTTTTCGCCGTGGACGTACCTCTTTTATCTGCCTCACAGATAAGCTATGTGCATGCTCAGAATATGACCAACAAAGATGAGCTACATGAACAGTGTATATTTCACTTCCATGATTTTTTTTTTGAATGACAATAGTTGACATGGTTTACACTAAATGCCACTGTTTACGGAATTGGCTGGTTTGTTTTCTAAATCGAAGTATATTCCTGCTTTCACTTCCGTCATGATAGCTCAAGACGGCTTATTATCGTAGCGGAAGAAATGTTTTTTGTTTTTAATCTGTCAAGATAGCCGCACTGAAGCCAGTTTTGAAAACATGTGTTACATGTGAGGAATTACAAAGCCCGTCATTAATATAAATTATGAGGATACATGCTATGCGCTTCCATGTGTTTTGTCTGCCAAGAATCACTACTTAGTTTAGTCGTAGAAAATGATATTGATGGTCAGTTCAGCAGGCAAGGAGGAAAGGTAATAGGAACAAGAGGCTACCGGCAAGCTTGCTCGAATTGTTGGGGCTTGCACATTTTCATTAAATACCACCACCACCCCCCACCACCCCATTCAAACTGAGCCAACAGCTTTCTTTCACTTTTGGCTTTTCCCGTGGAGAGTCGCTGTGAAACCAATGACAAACTAGAAAAGAAGATTTGCTTCACAGCAAATCTGCCTTGGTGCGTTCAAAATGAGGACAGTTTGAAATGTAATAGTTTTGAAGTGATTCAAGAGTTCATTTTGTGCATTTGCCTAATTTGCATAAATTAAGAGCCTACAACTTTGGTTTATGGTTCATTAATTGCGGCTATGCCAGATACCTAAAAATATAAGTTGGAATGGCACCTCTATGTATAATAGTTTTGAAGTTATTCGAAGATTTAAATTTCTTGTAATCATCTTACTTGCATAAATTAAAATTCTACAATTATGGATCATGGTTGATTGGATGCAGCTATGTCACAAACCCAAAAAAATGAAGTTGGAATGACACCTCTATCTATTATAGTTTTGAAGCTATTCAAGATTTACATTTTGCACATTCACCTGATTTTTGCATAAATTAAAAACCTATAACTTTGGTTCATAGTTCATTGGATGCGTCTTTGCCACAAACCTACAAATTGAAGTTAGAATGGCATCTCTATCTATAATAGTTTTGCAGATATTCAACTTTAAAATTTTTGAATGTCTCTTATTAGCATAATTCGAAATTCTACAACTTTCATATATTGTCCATTATATTGGTAGGTTTCACAAACCTATATGTGCCCATTAAAATTTTGTGTCTAAAATCAGATCGTCAACTTCCCTACTAGCTCTGTTACCATGCCAAGTTTAAACATTGTAGCTTGCACGGTGTCTACGAAACGCTCCAGACAAATTATGTGGTGGAAAGAAAGAAAGAATGAAAGAGAGATAGGGAGGGGGAGGGAGGGAGGGAGCAAGAAAGAAAGAAAGAAAGAAAGAATTTTGAGAAAACGGTATGTCTGGGTTGGCACCCAGACATAAAGAGGGAGGAGGGATAGGGAGGAGGGAGAGAAAGGGCCCAGTCATCACCTATTTCAAATTTTTATAAAACAATAATTCATCACATGTAGGTCCCTGCTCAAGGTGATGCCTATTTAGCAGACCCAGGGTCCTTGACAATTTGACAATTTGCATAATTTTAAACATCATGACTATTCCAAGTCAGGTGCCTAATTTCACTGGTAGGTTACTCAACATGGCAAGTTTGGTGGTTTTCGGAATAGTAGGGTCCGAGAAGAACTCCGGACAAATCTGCTCGTATAGAAGAAAGAAAGAAAGAAAGAAAGAAAGAAAGAAAGAAAGAAAGAAAGAAAGAAAGAAAGAAAAGAAAGAAAGAAAGAAAGAAAGAAAGAAAGAAAGAAAGAAAGAAAGAAAGAAAGAAAGAAAGAAAGAAAGAAAGAAAAAAAGAAAGAAAAAAGAATTCTTGGAAAAATAAAATGTCTGGGTTGGCACCCAGGCATAATTAATAGATGTTAAGGGGCCAGTACACTTTGTGACTTTCATGTAGCAATATGATCTTTTCATTCGTTTTTTTTACACAACACTATCAAAAGCATACATTTTCTGAAAGAAAACATTTGTCTCAATCTAAATTTACTGCTGAATTTCAGATTTAATCTTTTCAATAATTCTAATTTAATTCTAATTATAATTTGCAAACTTTTCATAAAAGAAAAAATAGCATGTACAAAAATTAACATACAAGTTAGATTGTAATATCAAATTAAAGGTAATCAACTGTGTCTAAAATATTGTATCTAATTTTTTTTTAAAAGGCTCAAGTAATTTTTTTATAGATCTTTTATTGAAATTTTAAAAAATTTGAATAGAATTTTAAAAGCTCTAATATTTGAACTAAACCCTTTATGAAAAATTTGACATACGGTTTTGTAGTCAATTAACAACATGCTCTGTGTATTTCGATCAAAATCAAATGTTGATCTGGAAATGCGTTTGAGCAATTTTTTTGTACTCAAAATATAGAAAAAATTGTAATTTAGAAAGATTTAATGACTGAACAGTGATAAAAGATCTGTTGCTAATTTTACATTTATCAAGATGTCTTTTTTCATGAAATATATAGTTTTTTATGTTTTCAAATGAAAATTGTAGAATACACCATATAATATTCAACATGAACTAGAATTTTCCAATTTTGTTGTTTTAAAGTGTACTGGCCCCTCAAGTAAACAGATTATATTTTCCAAAATGTGGAAAATAAATATACCCATACAGAGACTATGGATATATACACAAAACAACAAGTTTACAAATATAGTGCACGAGGAAAGAGATACATGTGAATGTTACAGATCAACTGTCAGGGTACCGTAAAATCTATTTATTAAGGCTCATGGGATGGCATATTTTGTTCATTAAGAAACTCTCTTATATCTTTATTTTTTGTTGTAAATATACATATATATATATATATGTGCGAGAAACACTTTACATTATCAGCTCGATCATATACTCTCAAAATTATGCCCACTACACGGGTAAAATAATGGATATGAGTTTTTAGTATTTGTTTTGAAAGTGTACGTGATAAATGTTGATCTGGGTTCAATTTCGGAACCACCTATTGCAATGTCATCTATAAATGAAAATGTCAAGACATAACTTTTATCCCTGCAGGTTGTCTATTTCTGCATGTGTTGCATGTGACTTTATGTGCTTGTTATTCTTAATTTCATTTTCGTTGTAATAGTATCTACATCATTGTTAAAATTTAATGGTCAAAATATGTCCTGAGTCCCAAAATGAGGCTTCCTGTAAATAAGAAAAGTGTGTTTTTATTGTTGCACATAATATGCAAATTAAATATCAATTTTTCCACATGACGCAGAACATTTGCTGCTTGTAACCCAGCTCTAAAGTCAGCGTTACACGTATGTTTTAACTTATTTTGAAATCTAAAAAATCTGAGACGTATGTTGGTCCGAAATCCAGTTGTTACAATTAGCGTTTTGCTTTTGTGTTTCCATCAGACCAGATACACTTAGAGCAGCAACCTTGACAAATATCCAATTTCCAGAACACAAAGGAATCGTTTTGTGTGCCTGTTGAAGGCTCTTTCTACATAAGTTAATTAATAGAAGACACCGTGCCTCACCGTGTTTGATTATGAACCACCATATGTGAGCTGGCTGCTTGATATTCTTAAATAAAGAAACAATTTTCTTGTGTTATATTTGGAGCCTGACCGAGCATGCATTTTGAAACCGAACCGGGTACTCAGTACTCGGTACACATTACCGATCCTGAACCGGGCACCGTTCGGGTTCGGTACATGCAATTCAAATAATGAAAACGTTCGACTGGGGTTATCAGCTGTTACATTTTTGCACAGGGGCATTACTAATGTTAATGTAATTAAGGGGATTAATGCAAACCATGTGACACTAGTAATCACAAAGTATCGTTTGTTACACTGTTTAAAGTGTATGCAAGTACGAAAAGTAACCTCAGTGCCTTTTTATTTAACTTTATTGCCAACATTGACAGTGATAACCGAACCCGAACGGTTAGCGACAGTAAAAGCCGAACCCGAGCCGGGCTTCAATCCTGAAAACCGGTAAGCTCGGGTTCGGTTGTTCGGGTTCGGTCAGGCACTAGTTATATTGCAATACTAACTGAGCACTATATATTGTAGATAAACGGTGCCGTTAATAGTCATTCATTCATCCCATCATGGTATGTGAGATCGCAGCTTGATATGAGTCAAATTAGGACACATATTCTATAAGCTGGTTGCTTAATATGCTCACATTACGAAACAATACATGGGCGGGTTGCTTGACGTGTTTAAATTAGAAAATGCATCATACGAAACTGCAGCTTGGTATGTTGAAATGAACCCCCCTAAAAATGTTACAGAAACAAAACTCACTGGAGAATGGCCGTTTGAAATCTAAGCAAAGACCCACCAAAAAGTTTATCCCCATGCAGCAACTATGAAGTGCATTTTGTCGACGGTGTGGGAGAAGAGACCCTAAAATTGAATTACCATTGCAATCCTTATTGACTTACATTCAAAAAGTTACAATATAGTCAATAGTAATGTATGGATTAACAAGTAAGTACCTAAATTGAAATAAAAAACAACAACATTAAGATCAGAAATCTAGAGCATTGTCACCTAGTGAAAACGTTCTTTGACCCTTCCACAACGTATCTTTCCTCCAAATATCAGCATAAGCTGAGTGGCAGTTAGGAGAGGACCTGGAAGGTAGAGAAAACACACAAACATATCATTGTAAAAAATAAGACAAAAATTGTAGCGCCACAAATCACGATATTTATGGGAACCTAGAAGTGCTCCTGTGTAATTTAAAAGCAATTGGCCAATCTAGGGTTTTTTTGCTATAAATTCATTAAAAAAAAATCTAAAAATCAATGGACTAAGACCATTCGAACAAACTCGATAGAGCCCTAGATAGAGTGTTTGAAGTGTATCTGCCTTGCTGTTTTTTTTTTTTTTTTTTTTTTGTTTTTTTTTTTTTTTAAGAAAATGTGCATTGCGGACGGATGCATTACAGTCAGACAATCGATAATAAGCTCAGCTGACAAAAATTTCTGAGTTCAACATCTGAACATGGAAATGCGTTTTCTGGTGTTTATGGGAATCGTGTATGCAAGCATGGAATATAGCAAAATTTTGTATTGCTACTAAGTTAACAAAATCGGCAAGAAAGAGCCCAGTGTGTGTCTATATCGCAGTACAGTGGGTTTAACTTGGAATTATATCTCTATCTGTCATAGTTATATGGATATAAAACATTTCAAATTTGAAACATTGCAAAATGCAATAAATTTGGCTTAATATTTATTTGATTTGCACTGGTCAGTAACGTATATACAGACGTTCAATGGAATCTCTATAGTTTCAAAAACAGTCCAGATTTTAATTCCTTTGCTTAACCTACTATTAACAATCTATGATTATTATGTCTGTGTGTGAACACAGACATATTGTTTTACCCATTATTCTTTCTTTCTTTCTTTCTTTCCTATCTTTCTTTCTGCCAGATTTTTGTGTCGTCTTGAACTCAGGCACCGTGCAAGCTAGAAACTTCAAACTTTGCATGGCTATAGCACCTGCAGTGAAGTTTTGCATATCGTTCTGAATAGTCAAGATTTTGAAAATTATGCAAATTAGGGCAATTAAAAAAATTCAATTGCTTCTGGCTTCCAAAGTGTTCATTCGATTTTGATGATGTTGGACCCAAATTGTAGATATTGTAACACTGCACATTTTTGTAATTTACATGTGACCTCTAAAGGTCAAAGGTCAAGGTCATCTGTATGTTTGAAATATTCATCCAGCCACAACTCAGTCAATTACAATCCAATTTTTATCATGTTGAACACAAATTGTAGCTACTGTAACACTGCACATTTTTGTAATTTACATGTGACCTCTAGAGGTTAAAGGACAAGATCATTTTGCCATTTGAAATATTCGTGTAGCTATAACTCGGTCAATTATCATCTAATTTTGATTAAGTTGGACGCAAATTGTAGCTACTGTAACACTGCACATTTTATAACTTACATGTGACCTCTAGAGGTCAAAGATCAAGGTCATTTGGACCTTTGAAATATTCATCTACCCATAACTCAGTCACCTTTAATCCACTTTTGATCATGTTGGGCTCAAATTATAGATATTGTAACTTTGCACATTTTTGTAATTTACATGTCACCTCAAAAGGTCAATGGTGAAGGTCATTCAGACCTTCGAAATATTCATCCTGCCATAACTCGGTCAATTTTCACCCAATTTTAATCATGTTGCGCTCAAATTGTATACATTGTAACACTGCACATTTTTGTAATGTATATGTGACTGCCAGAGGTCAAAGGTCAAGGTCATTTTGTCGTTTGAAATTTTCATCTAGCCATAAGTCGGCCAATTATCATCCAATTTTGATCATATTGGACACAAATTGTAGCTACATATGGGCATTTTTCACACACACCGACAGATTTGCTTTCAAGCAAATCTTTCTTTTCTAGTTGTTCATTATTTTTTTTTTAAATGCAAAGCGCATTAACATATGTATGGAAGTTAGAATGGTATTTCCATCTGTCTTGGTCATAAGTAGAAACCCGGAATTCATAATGGGTTTCCCATGGTATCTTCGGTCCTGGATTAGCAGACTGTGATTTGATCGACTCTTCTGCATATGACCCATAGAGCTTAAAAGATGCTCAAGATTTAAAATTCCAAATGGACCTATTTCGCACAAAAGATACATACTTTCGTGTGATATACTCATGAAACTCGCAAAGGAGGGTAATGTTTAGATAAACATCTGTGTGTGTGTGTGTGTGTGTGTGTGTGTGTTTATGTGCGAGTAAATATGAACATATTCCAGACTTAATTTGAAATGTTTCTAGTTAGCCTAATTTTGTTAGATACAACTTTTGTGGAATATTAACCAAATGAAGAAAGAAAGAAAGAAAGAAAGAAAGAAAGAAAGAAAGAAAGAAAGAAAGAATTTGCATTTTCACGCAGACATAATATAAAAGATGTTTTACCTGCCCGCATGCTTGCCATTCTTAGCTGTTGTACCGAATCAGTTTTAACAGGTGCGCATACAATGGAAGTATTATTTCAAGTTCATTGCCATGCAGAATGATAGAAAATATAAAAAAGAAGCTAGTGCAACAGGTGTATGTACAATGTAACGCTCAAGTGCCCAAACAAACTATAAATGAATTACTGACAAGACATACACAAATTATACTACCATGTGATCCGTTGGTATCCGTGAGTGTACCTAGTTTCTTGACGATGGACACTGTCGATGATAGAGTATGAACTGACGTAATACAAGTCCCTCAACTGAGATCAGTGAAGAGCATTCTGAGAAATATCACAGTCTTGAAGTGCACTGTGGGAACAACAAAGCTATGATAAAAAATTTTTAAAAATGTGAAATGTGGAGCAAAAGAATAAATTCTTCAAATCTCGACAATGACGTCACGATGGGTTCAGTGAACATGAAAAAACAGGGTTGCCTGCTTGTACAGATCCAGTGCTGCTACTGCGGCGCATGGTCGGATTCGTCACACTGGGGCCATCACAAGCAAAATCAGGCCAAGCAGGCACGCAACCATCGATTAAACTTTTCCCGCGCAACTCGCCCAAAGTACCCGGATGCATTTTGTCCTGTACTTCAGTGTTTCATTATTTGTTGGGGGTTTTTTTTGTTTTTTTTTTTGTTTTTTTTTTTTTTCAATACAGATATTTTTTGTTAGAATTGGAGATTAGACCTAAATGATTGCATGGCCCACGTCAACAACTTCCCTTGACGCGCTTTGGCACTCGAGCAACAGTGGTTAAGGGTTTAACATAGCCAATAGGCTCACAAGCCTATATTTAGGCCTCTTGTACAAATATGATAATACAACATTTAAATGGCAAACACTATTACACAGATAGATTGGCGTTTACAGAACTTCAAATTAAGAAATAGTAGGTATTGAATCGGTGTGTGAGCTAACTCATATTAGCAGTCCTTAAAAAAAATTAAATGTGATAACTGGCCAAAAATGAATATTCCTCATATTTTCAACCGTACAGAATTCTTTATGTACTCATGTACAGCTTGGAAAACTATTTCGTTCCTACCCTTTGTTATTCCTTTAATACTTCGAAAAAGTAAAGTTTTTAAGTTGAAAATCCCAAGGGCTATTATATTTGTTTGTTGATCAATCCTTAGCGAAATATATTTATTATACTGTAAGAAAAACTTATAACTATTTTCTATACCCGCGCCCTATGAACATAAAGGAGAGTCTACAACAGTTATTCTGAAGAGATCACTATTCAGCTGGCTAGACCCCATCTTCATTCTGGCATGAACACCTGCAAATTTTGCTTTCACCAATCTAAGTCTGCGTTAGATGACTCTGCTGATTCAACTGGATCATCGCCTGTAATATATAATGTCGTATCATCAGCAAAACGACGTATCTCTGAATTAACAACTTCGACTATATCATTGGCATATACAAGGAACAACAATGGGCCCAAAACTGAACCTCATGGGACGGCTGCTTTGATGTTTCCCCAACACGAGGCCTGACTCTGAATAGCTAACCTCTGGTTTATTGCAAGAAGGTAGTCTTCCAGCCAGGGAAGTAAAGGACCACAAAATCCAGCATTTTGCAGTTCTGGCCTGTTTATCAAAGCTGGATGGTGCATGGTTAAGCTTTTCCCTCCCAAATCGCTCAAAAAGTGTTCCGATGAACATTGTCGTGTGCCTCAATCTTTTTACTTAAATTTATTTTTTATATAGAGAACGATTATGTAAGAATTTTAGAAGAGACCTATCTTGATAGCATGCCCAAGCCACCAACTTCCCTTGACGCGCGTTGCGCCCCCCCCCCCCCCAACCAATGAAATCTATAGACGAAATCATACTCTAACCAGGAATGCGTTAAGCAAGATATTCCCTCCTATGCAGACAAAGCGCACTATATTATCCACTCAACATGGAGCCCCCAGAGACGCACTCTTAAATTTTGATGAGGTAGTAGTACTAAACAATACTGAAACTGAAGCGCCAGAAGGCAAAACCCAGTGCCCTGAAAATAATAGCTAAACCTGTACTGAAAATAAATTCAGGATGCAGCAATAATGAAAACATGTAGAAGTGTTCATTGGCACCTTATGAATAATTAGGTATGCATATACAATACTCTTCTCTGGAGCAGTAGGTCTAAGCGATACATTGCAATCTGAATACACAGATCAACATTTATAGGACACTCCAAAGAATTATAACAAGAAATAAAGAGCATTTTGTACAGTCTGACGAGTGACAACAAAGGGCACAAAAGCTGTGTATTAGAATAAGGCACATTGTGCCCTTACTGTGCAGATAAGGGAACAAAGGACGCTGGAGCAGAAAAAGTGAGAGAAGACACGAAAACCAACAGCCACGACAAAACACGACATTCCGGAGGAGATAAAGCGATCATGGAAACCCTGGGGAGAGAGGTAAAATAATAAGTGATACCAAAAGTGAAGTAATAAATGGCAATCCTGAACATAAGATACTAAGTGACACCAAAATTAAACCTATTAAAGGGCAACCTGAAGATAAAGTACCAAATGATACTGAAATTGAGAGGGGCCCTTAACGGGAAAGTACTAAATGTTCCAGAAAGTGAAGCAATAAAAGGGCTTTTAAAGTCTATACACGGAATAAAGAAGGGGATTGTGAAATTGACGCAATTAAAGGACACTATGGAGATCTGGTAAAGTACTAAATGATACCGAAATTGAAGCAATTAAAGGACACCGTGGAGTCTATAGATGACCTAAAGCAGACGGTTGTGAAGCGGTATATGTATCGACAAAGGGTACGCTGATGATCTGGATGAGTCAACAAAAGGGCAACCTCCAGATATTGATAAAGCAATAAAGAACACTGAAATTGCGGCAATAAAAAGGCCTCCTGAAGTCAGAGATTAGCAAAGGTGGGGCATTCTGTAGCAGCATGTGAATCAATAAAGTTATTCTGAAGATGCATGACATTCTGCGAGGTTGTCTTGATGTGGATGCAGCAATGAAGGGCATATTATTTAAATGACAGGTGAGTCAATAAAGGGGCTGTGAAACAGTAGGTAATGTCATGATCGTATAGACAAAGCAAAAAAAGGGCACGCTGGTACAGCAGACGAAATATGTGGTATTTTTACTACCTAGATGACGCAATAAAAATGCAATCGGAAGCAGAAGAAAAACATATAAATGGCCTCCAAGGAAATTTTGTTCGTGAGGCAGTAAGAGCACTGGCAGTCTATAGGGTATGCATCAAACACACATATTCATTTTATATAAATTCTTATTAATACGGTTTATACTTTGAAGCCAGAAGTCCATGCATCGATGGAAGTTAACATCAGAACCCTGATGCATGTATCTGCAGCTAGTAAAACTTCACTAACTTCCTCAAAATTCTTGCGCATATGCTTTCAGTGGCACAGGGTAATCTTGGCTGCTAAACAGATCAATCTGCGTACTTTCTCCCCTCTACAATTCGAAGTTTGGTCTGTTCTGCGGGTAATTTTACATGTTTTAAGAAGAAAGTTTCCGTCAACACCATCGTCAATTTCCTGTAAACTATCGAGTAGCTCAGAAATTATTACACCCTAATAATTCCAAAGGCAGTGGGAAATCAGATAACTTTTTTTGACAAGTTAAGCACCAAGGTAGTACCATTTCCCATAAGACCTCACTCCCCCATCCTGGTTCATCTCTATTGCACCACCCACCCACCCACCCCCAAATACGGCTATCTCTCTACTACGCTTACTGTTCCAATGCAGTGCACGTGGCCGTTTCGAGGGGATCTCTGTTTTACCAAATAGATAGATAAACAGGTGGGTGGGAGGGTCGATGGGTGGGTAGACAGAGGAAAAAACAGACATACAGATAGATAGATAGATAGATAGATAGATAGATAGATAGATAGATAGATAGATAGATAGATAGATAGATGGATAGATAGATAGATAGATAGATAGACATACAGATAGATAGACGGATAGATAGATAGATAGACAGACAGACAGACAGATAGATAGATAGATAGATAGATAGACAGACAGACAGACAGATAGATAGATAGATAGATAGATAGATAGATAGATAGATAGATAGATAGACAGACAGACAGACAGATAGATAGATAGATAGACAGACAGACAGACAGACAGATAGACAGACAGATAGACAGATAGACAGACAGATAGATAGACAGACAGACAGACACACCGATAGATAGATAGATAGATAGACAGACAGACAGACAGACAGATAGACAGACAGACCGACAGATAGATAGACACACAGACAGACGGACGGACGGACGGATAGATAGATAGATAGATAGATAGATAGATAGATAGATAGATAGATAGATAGATAGATAGATAGATAGATAGATAGATAGATATTCTGCATTCATTGCATTGTAAGGGATGTAAAACCTAGTTCTACAATTGCATTTTGTAAAAACTGGTACTTCCACATATATATCATGTATGTGTATTGACACAAGTATATCATATCTAAGTGCTACAAACACAAAACTACTAGCGCTAAAATTCTGACAAACACTCTTTTAAAGTAAAGACGTGACTACAACACCCAAATACAGTTTTGAACTTTGGAATCATTTGCCGACTTTGAATCAGCCTGTTTTCATAAGTCATGAAAAGTAATCGCTTTCTGAGGCAAGTTTTTCTTTTGCTAAATATTTGGGTATAGAAACTGTATGCTCATGGAAACAACCTGCACTGCCGTGAATTTCCAACCTGAAAACCTTTGAGGGCACAATAAACACATATTTATGTGGCTCTTAATAGTCTTGTAGTTAGCCACTGGGCCGTCCCATAACATGAATCTGAGAATCAAATAGAACAATTGTAGCCTTTGCTGACCGAAGACTCATGCTTTTGTATCTGTTAACAACGTGCCCCCGCTTCAAATGCCGTCTTTGAGGCAGATTCATTGGCGTGGATGCACTCTACATATGCAAGACGGCCCATAAATTTCCCTTTCTTTATTAAAGGTTTATTTGTCGGATATTAGTTCTTTGTATACTGTCGTAGAAAAATACATTTAGCAGAGCTACAATGGTAAGTCTATTGACATCCATTGTATGGTCTATTTGCGCAGGTAATAAATAGCCAATGTATACTCCTGTATGCCAAAAGCTGCCGGTACGTCCGCAGGCAGTACATCTGAACGCCGAAAAGCTGAATTTGTGGGTCTAAACAAAATTTGCAGCACTTTCAAGCATTGTGGTCCACATTGGAAGAAGCAGGTTAGAGATTGGCGCGAAAACAAATTACGGGTCGGCACACTGGCATCTCCCGTAGGCAACAGATCAGTCCAGGGCGGATTCCAGTGCAGACGAACATCTGCGAGGCGAGCAATCGGGGTGACAAATTAGTCCATGTAAATCACACTAAAATTAACTGTTATAGATTTACAATAGTATATTTTGCTCTACCCACAAACACATTAAATTACATCTTCGCCCTCCATTAATTGCCGATAAAATCGGACAAAATTCTTTTTCGGGGCATTGAGTTTGGGACCAATGAAGATTTATAGGCCCGTCTGTACAAGGAATTTCCCACACTTCCATAGGTTTGACCATTGTACGCATTCTATTGTGACAATATATTAATTTGGCCTGTTTGGATGAGCATGTTGCAGAAATTCTTATTACCGGGGTAATGCACTTTGTAGACGATAGAAAGCCGGCGGCACGGGATTTATATTGTCATATTAAGGATAAAATATGGTATAAATAGGGGTATATAATGGGTCTTCATTAAGTCAATATACAGTGTTTAGGATTTGTTGTCTAATCCACTAACTTAATCAGGCTTCGACTAGGGCCGGCCGTTGGTCGCCAGTAAAGACCCGGTCGTCGTTACAATAGGATGGACTTATACACTTTAATTTGTTCCGATGCTCCGCTGCGTATTACAGTTAAATCATAGTGTCAGACGCGCAATTGCACGCGAAATTGGTGGCCCTGTTGTCCAGGTCGAGAGGATCATGTTCAAGATGTATTAAAGCCCTATCTCAGTCTCCTAGCATCCCTGCCTATAATTTCAGCAAATGGGGTACTCAGCGAGCGGAGCACTTCGGCACATTTTTCTCTATAATCTATGATGTAAAAGCCGGATAGAAATGTGAATAGTTTTACAGCTTCGACATACAGATGACAATTACAGACGGGCTCCCGGGTGGAAAGGTCTCTGCCCGGGTCAAGAGCGCGCTAATGCCCGCTATGTCTTCATATCGAAGGCCAGCAGCGAGCGCCCGCCTCTCCTCCGAGTGGTGCCAGCCCCGGGTCATTTTGGGAATTAGAGTTACTGGCTTCTGTTAGACCGCCTTGACACTAAAATGGTTCTTTATGGTACAAATAAACGCATTTGTCCATTTTCGTGATTTCCCTGGCTCAGGCCTTGCGGCACGGTGACTCTACGAAGCTCCCGGGGACGTTGGGCGGGATACATCACGGTAAACATAGCTTGGTTACCGTCCACACCTCCGGAAGCTTATGCCAAGCGTTGCATGGCAACCATTTTTCACCCCTGCTGCCCGGGTCGTGAGATTCTGGACTTAAAGGCATTGGGCGATTCATATATGTCATAGGAACAAATGTGAGTGGAGCAAGTTACGCAGTACACCTATTGTTGACCGGAAACCGCGAGCAAATGCACATTCCACCACCGAGATACCGAACAATTGGACATGATGCCTTTTTAAGGAGAATTATTACTGACGGTTAAATAGCCAGAACCATATATGTCCTGACATGATGTCGTAAAATACATCTAAATATGATAATAAACTTTTTGGAGGAATGAGTATATATCCAGGTGTGAGTCTATTTGACAACACATTGCCGCATTTCTCAATTTTGTTCACTTTCACTCGACCTGTGCATTATTGTCCTCATTATCAGCGCTGAAACATCAGGCCAAACTCCACATTTTTATCCTCTCAAACTTACTGAAGAGGAACGACCATCAGAAAATAAGTTGAGCCCCGACAGAGAACACAAATTTTACGGTGTGTGCTTCCAAGTCACCGCTGAGAGGTTCAATAATAGGTTTACTATTGGTAATGTGCACCTGTATGTAGAAACCTCATAGAAAATGGTTCACCTTTAGACAGGTGCCACGCCCCCTTTTATTCGCCCACCACCACACCTGGTGTACGAGTTTACCCCTAACTGGCCGTACAGACAGCCATCTACGCAAGAAATCCATGGGGCAGGGGGAGAGGGTAAAAGTTTCTCTGTCAAGAGCTTTGTTTCGGATGATTCTAACTCACAGGGTTGATGTTTGTTCCACCACAGTAGGAAACATTTCTTAGCCAAAATGTGTTTGTTTTAATCTAAGGCAGATTTAGGACGTGGAAAGGGAGCCCCACGCCATTGTCTGGTACCCCACTTAATGGTCTGTCATCACATCTGTCATGTGTCATCACAGCTAAGCGCTCGTCACTTATTCTGCAGTATCTGACATATGGATATATCTTCTTTTTTATAACTGTAATTGGAGGAAGGAATGACATGATATATGCTATTAATTTCATTATAATAGCGAAGAGGGTGTAAATAACGTGACACAACTGATGTTTTATTAAATATGCACGCAGACCCTGGAGGTAGCATTCAGTGCCAAACTAATGCCCACACCTTTCCATACTCTAGACAAAGGGACTGTTCAATTTAATATAATATCTGATTTTCTGGAAACAATACAACCTGACATCGTCTCAAGTTAATCGAGAGAACTGCCCCTTCTCTCCCTCCCCCGGGGGGGGAGGGGGCAGTAATCAGGGTTTTAGAAACATCTATCAGGCATGGGGCAGAAAGTACTAGAGCGTCCATGGCTTTTAGCTGTAGGCTTTAAGATTTGAGGCAGAAGGTACTTTAGCGTCCATGACTTTAGCTATAGGCTTTAGGATTTGAGGACATTTTAAAGAAAATTAAAAGTATCCTTGGTTTTTGGTATATGTGTCATAATAGACCGCTGGGGTCATTTAAGCTGGCCACGGATCTGGGACCGAATCGAAGGTCCCATGACCTGACCATTACAATTATGGTCGCTGGACCTCGCCATTGTTTAGTTTAGCAAGTCTTTCGGAGACGACTCTGCCTCACATTCAACTGCCCCGAGTGAAAAATCCTAGCCAAGTGAAGGACATTTTTTAGCAGATAGTTAGAACCATGCATGACACAAAACAGTCTATGTGAGAGGCACAACATATCTAGCACCAACCTGGGTTCGGCCAATAAAATCTACATTCCATATATCAAAATAGTACAAAAATATGGTGCTAGCTTACCACATAGTTTTAGAATTACGGAAGGGTATTATTCAGCGAAATATCGGCTATCGTTTTACCTTTCTACTCGATATCCGATATATTCCAGTAGCCGATGTTTAATGTAACTATGAAACCATCCCAACTGTATATTTAGAGTGTACAGCTGTAACGCATATTCTTACTGACTCAGGAAAGACACAAGAAGAGGCTCTCTTTCACTGAATGGATCACAGCAGGTCGAATACCCAGCAGTGAAGTATTCCTGTGATTAACAGAACGTATTTCCGTTTTTTTTCTTTTTTTAAATCTTGTATATGAGACCAGATTACCCATCAAGAATGGAAAATGAACAAAACATTTAACCGTAACCGTAAATACCATAATAAGATATGGTACCGCAAATCTGTTTCTTACCCTGACATTCACCGTCTGATGCATTTAACAAATCATGAACCGGGAAAAAAAAACTGTTCCAATCATAATGATCGGATAAAATGAGGATAAGACTTCAGTAAGTATCGAAATGGAGTGTAAAGCTATATAAGACACCATTTACTGTTCTGAAAGGAAATTGTCAACAACATTGATCTTAGTGTGAGAGAGATTTTGCTCAGATGTAGTGCGCAAATTAACTGATTAAGCATTAGTATTTCCACAATCCCTGATACATGAGAAAAGACCTTCCACCGATAGCGTATTACACAAGAAATGCAGGAAGTACACTACCTTAAAACACAAAAATGAGTGGCAGCACAGTTTTACTTCTAGAAAAACAATGTTCATAAATTTAATATTGTGTTGTTTGTGGACCATATGAATTGTGCGACACTTATGTGCCCTGCATTACATACTGCCTATATGATTGAAATAACTTACCAGGGATAAATAAAGTAATATGAGATTGACATTTCAATTCCCGCATATTTACTCAAAACTGACTTATGTACGTCTTTCTTTTCCGCCAACATTGTTGTCTGCCTGTCAAGTTTAACAAAGGGACACGAAGTTTGCAAGAAAATACGACTACAGTGAAACCTGGCTTGAAAAACCAGCCCTAGCGATGACCGAATTTGTGATCTCTCAGGACAGGTGTTCTTTCGTAGCATGAGTAGGATGAAAAGTACGATTAAAGCAAAGTACCCGGAAAAGGTGGTCTTTCAAGACAGATGGTCTCTTTATCGGAGTGGTCTGTCAAGACAGGGACCACTGTAGCAGACAAGGATATCACCACTGTCACTGCTTCCTGAGGCCAACTTCCTGCCCAACCCTTTTCAGGTTGGGAGAGCATTTCCACCAGGCCAATGGCTGGTTCGTTGACAGAACAAAGTGACCGCTTGCTGTCTAACATTGTACCGAAGACCTGAGGCTCATCAAATTCCTATATGGTGTCCAGGACTGCATTTTTGTACAGCCTCCGGACACAGCCCACGGCCACTCCCCCGCCCACCTCTGAGCTGCGCCTGGTGGTTTATGTTGCTGGTGGAGCCATACTGAAAACTTGGACAGTGAACAGGGAATCCAACTGAACTGTTTAGGAACCTAGCTTAAAACACTTGACTCATCTTTGTGGTTGAAAGTGGAAGTTGTGGTGGAAAAACTTCCGAGTAAACTATGGTCCGATTTGATATCTATCATCTCTCACCAGATAACCCATATCAGATACGATGGAGTATATATAATCTGTAACATCAGCTAAAAATGTAAACAAAACATGGCGTGTATCGAAACAATGGAAGTTATATCAACATAAGTAATTGTATGAATAGAGATGGTCAATGTCATTATTAACGTCTGGCCTCATCTGAAGCGTATTCAGAGATGAATATGTTTGTTACATTTTGTCGTTACGTTTCAAATTGCATATAACTCTTTCATCGCTAAGCTGGGGACCGTGTCCACGGGCTTCCCCCTTGATGCATCCGAACCACAGGAAGGAAATGTGTCGACCTGACCTCTCTCTCTCCTCAAAGCTCTGAAAATACAGGCACGTGGATGTAAGTTCTATTTACCATGGATTTATATCCGAGACCATCATGATGATTCGGGTCAGCACGAGTCTTATCATGATTAGCGCTGAATCCTCTCCTGATTAACATAAGATTGAGTCAACAGCTTTCCTTGGGGCAGGCTGAGCGCATTACACGCCAAGGAAAGCTGTTGACATGTGGCTATCATTATCGGTATTATCTGCAATTCTCGGCAAAAATATATTATGTTGACCAGAATTTTATGTGAAAAGATTGAAGCAGACGACGAGTTACATCCGGGCGCTTTGGCATGATTTGAGCGGGAGGGGTTAAAAAGTCTTTTAAATCACAAGAATATCAAATCAACTACGAAAGTGTCAGACAAGAGTTTTGCTACATCACACAGTTATGGTTGAGTCACGGAGCTCTTCAAAAATTAAAATCGTCAAGTTATAAAGCCAAAATGCATGGCAAAGACATTCACCCCCGTGTGCTACCTCGTTCAGCTTAAAATTCGCTGCAACTGTAACGAGTTTGATTGGCATGAAATTATTTTGATAAAAGCAATTTCAATAATTATTGAAGTGATAGCAAGGTCAACTTTCAACAGTCAAAACAAAAACCATACTGCTTGCGATAAACGTTAGAAAAAAATACCATATATCATATCTAATAGCTCAAACATAACATTTCTCATACACTATATCTGAGGTGCAGCTGTTACATTTTTGAAAGACAGGTGCCAACGTGATATACCACATCACGCACGTGAAAAGCCAAATTTACAACAGCTGGCACATTTCTGATTGACACACATAAAAATAAATACCTTTAAGGAGAAATATCACCATGAAATTTGACAATGTACTTGGAACTTTTACTGCCATCAACAGCAGCAAGAATTAATATCATGCAGAGGGCTATAGCACTCCCCATTATGCTTCTCTAAAAAGCAGCTGCTGACATCATAGAGTACAACGCAGTCGAAGGAAATCAAACTGTACAACCAAAATTTACAATAGTAAGTAATATCAGGTAGGCTTTACAAGCAAAAATACCCATTGAATGGAAGTTTGCGAGACATATTTTAACCGTCAACTTGGACCAGGCAAATCCTGGTGGTCAAATATCGCCTGGGTTTGTTTTTTTTGGGGGGGTGGGGTTTTTTGTTTGTTTTTTTGTTTTGGGGGTTGTTGGTTTTTTTTTTTTTTTTTTTTTTTTTTTTGTTTTTGTTTTTGTTTTATTATTATTATTATTATTATTATTATTATTATTATTTCAACAGTAAGAACAAGCGAGAATTGTGAATGAGACCTATCAAGATAATATGATCCAGGTCAACTTCTTTCCTTGGCTTGCGCACCTCGGGGTAAACGCGCGTCCAACTCAGGCCAAGGAATCAGTCGTAAGTCAAGGCTGTTGACCGAATCGTAAGTCAAGGAGCAATGGGTTAAGATCTGCAAACGCGAAGAAAGTACACTCTACATGGTCAAGCTGCAGACAAACATCCACCATAACAAACTGATTATTGTTGTTCAACGCGTTGAGGAGTTTTGATTTTAGGCGATGCGCTGTTTTGCATGTGTCTCAATGCATGGTGATACATAATTAACATTCATAAAAACCAGATTTTCCTGCATTTCTGGTGATACTTTATTGGCCAGCACTAGCTTATGGTGCGTGTCCGGAACTCCCCGTCATGCTCTGACATATCGAGTATATGCCACAAAGTTTTCCGCAGCAGAATCAGATAGTCCCAAAGCCAGGAAAGGAGATTTGTTTTGCTTAATTTTCTGTCTCTATTGGAATGAGTAAAAACCCATAACTTTTGTGTTGTAATCGTTCGTTTGAAAATATCCAAGATTCATAATGCTTCAGGTTTTAAACCTGGCCCATCGTTAGCACAATTCAAGCTCCTGTCACATTTGTTCACTGTCTATTGCGTGCGCCATTGTCAATTACAGAGATAGGCTTGAATGGCTTTTCCATTTAATATTTAAAATTCAAATGTCCGTAATTAAAATAATTTAAAGATCAAAGCTTCTGCTCAATATCCAAAATAAATGTATAATGGTCATTACCATTTAGGTAGAAGTTGGAATGGCACCTCTATTACTTTCAAGGAAAGAAAGAAAGAAAGAAAGAATAAAAGAAAGAAAGAAAGAAAGAAAAAGAAAGTAAGAAAGAACAGAATTAAGGAAGAATGGATAGAAGGAAGGAGAAAGACAGAGAAGGAAAGAAAGAAGGAATGAAAGATAGATAGACGGACAGACAGACCGATCGATCGACAGACAGACAGATAGATCGATAGATAGATAGATAGATAGATAGATAGATAGATAGATAGATAGATAGATAGATAGATAGATAGATAGATAGATAGATAGATAGATAGATAGATAGATAGATAGATAGATAGATAGATAGATAGATAGATAGATAGATAGATAGATAGATAGATAGATTTGTCAAACAACAAATCTACCTGTGCCCACGAAGCAGATATGAGTTCGACTAGTATTCTCTTTCTATTATAGTTTTGAAGCTATTGATTTAAAATTTTAAATGCCCACAATGATAATAATTTAAAATACCGTGTCCTTACGGTAAAAACATACAGGTTGAGGTTGACACGGATCATCTATCAGCAGTGGTGTTGATGATATCCAAAAATTGAAATAAAAACAAAAAAATCGGGGATTTCAAACTGCGCTATATCTGAATATTTTCAAAAATTTAAAACATGGGGATGCTACTGCATTTGAACCAACCCAGAGTTCTCCTTTCTAGGAACATCGACACATTTGCCAGTGAGCTAATAGCTGATGGAGTCAAACTGAATCATGCATGGTTAAAATCTACAACGAAAAGGCGACAAACGATGAGGTTAATGATGAGTTGTAGAAAGATACCCTGCATACGGGTCACTGGTATAACCAGAAACTGAAAATGTTAATGCATGCACTGTGTCTTATTTTCAGATAAATGCTAAGGGATGCAATTTATCGAATTGGCAAGAAGTGTAAATGACACTAGTGCATTACAGTGAGAGGTAAAAATGACACCTTGTAGTATTGACAGGAGGCAAGCTTGTGAACGTGATGATCTGCCATCCTTGAGGGAAAAAACATCGAACACAACTACTTGTAGAAAGTAAAACTGGAGTTTCACGATAGTTGCGTCTGAATGAAACAATAGTATCACCAATACCTACCTATAAAAACACAGCATTTAATCACACTACTGAAATTAAAAAATGGTCACTACTACCCAAGGGAAGACGACATGAGACATGACTGTGCCTGTAGGAAAAGATATGGAACTATATTTCATGTTCGGAACTAGCGGGACTCGAACCTGCAACCTTTGGCACCAGTCGCCTAGCTGAAATGGGAAACGCACTTGTTACTTGACCCATTCCCGATCAGAGTACGACTGAGTCAATAGCTCTCCTTGGCACGGGTTGGGCTCATTGCACCCAGCCCACACAAAGGAAAGCTATTGACCTAGAGTGTGTCATCATGAATACTCTTACATACCAGTCCTAGAAAAAATGTTTTCTAGTGATGAGAAATTTAAGTAGAAACGGGAAGGAAGACGAAAATTTACACCCGGCGCTTTGGGTCTATTTTGAGAGGAAAAGGGTCAAAGAAAGTAACTTACAAATACCAAGTAGTACTCTGTACACTTTAAAAAACAATAGGAATATTTACCATGCCTTAATCATGTGAACTTGTCCAAGATCTTGCATTTTTCACTGTCATCGATCTGTCCTTTTATTTCGTTTGTATCATAGTTTTCAAACTTGTTGATGCTTTTCTTCACTGTTTCACTAAAATTAAAAAGTATTGTGTGTAAACTCAGAAAATATATACGCGTTGTTCAAGTATACATGACGTCCGTTATAATCAGAAATTCAAAAATTCAGTATACCTGTAGGAAAAAGCAAACGTGGTTGTGCTCTTAATTCACATAACGTTACAAGATTCATATTCGTTGGAAACCGACCATTCGTTCGAATAACAGCATGCCAACAGTTACCATAAGGGAGCAGAAACCACACGAATGGTCCAGATTTATTGTTTATTGTCACAAAATAAATACAGATATATGTATATAAAACTATATATGTATATATATATATATATATATATATATATATATATATATATATATATATATATATATATATATATATATATCTGTATATATATGTATATATATATGTACCTACATACATACATACATACATACATACATGCATACATACATACATACATACATACATACATACAAACAAACAAACAAATGTGACGCGGACTGAAACCTCTTGAGGCTATGTGTCCGCTCAAGATTATAACAATTGATAATAATAAATACTGTTAAATCGTCAATACACGATAAGTCAGTAAACTTATACTACTATAATATAATAATAATAATAATAATAATAATAATAATAATAATAATAATAATAATAATAATAATAATAATAATAATAATAATAATAATAATAATAATAATATCTCAAAAAAAGTTGTGAATATACCTATTCTGACTGTTTGGCAAGAAGCGACTGTTTTAATACTGATTTGAAGGTGGTAAGAGTCTTGTTGTGGCGCACCTCTGAGGATAGTGACCTTTCATGATTTGCATCCCTATACTCGGAGAGAAAATTTCCCAACATCATTTTTTTTTTTTTTTTTTTTTTTTTGCAAGGGTAACTGAACAAACCAGCTCGCCTGGTATTATAGTTATGAACAGAGGATGAAAAAGTAAACCAACCAATGAAAATAGCGGGGAGAATGCCCTTGCTGTACTTATACACAAAAATATTTATCAAATATTCATGTAAATTTGAAAACTGTAATACTTTTAACTTTCTAAACAAGGAAGCACTCTTTGTATTAAACGGAAAGAAAGTTATAATTCTAACAATTTTCTTTTGGAGTATATCACTAGTCTATTTAGCTTAAGTTGACGCCCACAGTATATTGTAGAATATCAGGTAAGGATATACAAATGTGTAATATAAGCTCCGAAGGATATGCCTAGACAAGACCTCTCAAACCTTTATAAATATGCCGATTGTTCTGGAAAATTTGGTTGCTATATAAACAATATTATTTTTCCAGGTTAGCTTCTCATCTGACATCACTCCAAGAAACTTGGTATTTGTAACTCTTTATCTTTGTTATGGAATATCATGAAACAAATCTTTTGCAAGTTAAGTGATAATATATTTATTCCGAACTAGGTGGAAACCTTTTGCATCTCAATGATGACTATGTTATAGAGAGTTTCAATATTAGTATCAGCAAACATAATATTTGTGTCATCAGCAAACAGAATACAATATGTTTCTTCTGAAACATTAGCTAAATCATTCATACAAATTAGAAATAATAAAGGTCCGCAAATTTAGTCCTGCGGTACACCACACTTCATTTCCAAGGTGCCCCATACTGTATCATTAAACTTTATAAATTGCTGTCCTTCTGTTAGGAAATTTTTGAACCATTCAAGTGATGTACTACGAGTTACATAAAATTCCATTTTTTAAAGTAATATTCCATGACTAATGGTATCAAATGCCTTAGTAAGATGAAGAAAAATGGATATAGTGCCTTTCTCACGACTAGAGGTAAGTTTGTCTAAGAATTGTGCTGATGCCATTTCAGTGGAGTGATGTTTTATGAAAACCATGCTATAAATTATAAAGTATTTTATGCTTGTTAAGGGAATTAAGTAGTTTTTTGTACATCTATTTCTCTATGAGTTTTATGAAAATAATAAAAACATTGGTCTGAAGTTTGTAAATGAAGAAAGCTGACTTGCTTTGTAAATGGAGGTTACATAATGCTGTTTTTAATTCAACTGGTATTTTTCCCTGATTCAAAAGACCTATTTAAGACATAACAGCGGTTGTGCAGTTTCATTGGTAAGAAATTTTACAATAGCTGCTCTTATCTCGTCACATCAAGCACTGGATTTCTCCAATGTTTTGATACTAGCTACAATTTCATCTTCAATTACTGGATGGACAAAGAGAAACTTGCAATATGTCCCTTTTAAATATTTATAGATCGAGTCACGCTGTTGTGGTATTTTATTAGCCAAAAAGGTCCAACAGAATTTATCTGCTATTATTTTGGGGTCATTCATATTCTCTTCTCCATCAATAAATTCTTCATGTTTTCTCCGAGATTTACCTTTATTTATTCATTGATTAATTATTTTCCAAGACTTTTACAAATTATTTTTATTCTCTGTGAGTAATCTGGAAAAAAAACTCTTTTCTTGCCTATTCTCAGCCAATGTGTAAATTCATTTCTGTAAGAAATATACATATGTTTCCATATTTCATTTTTATTTTTCATCTTATAGAGTTTATTTTTTTCTTTTGACAGAAGTACGAAGGACATATGTAACCCATGATTTACTTCTTAAAGTGGGCACCTCATAAGGTCAACAGCTTTCCTCAAGCGATTGCTCCCTGAGGGCAATCAAGTCAATACTTAACACTGAAAAAGTTAAGGTGGGTGAATAGGGAGCAATTTCATTTCTGCAAAGCATGGTCCTGAAAAATGCTCATAGAAAACTGGCACACATAAAACGCCAATACTCCCACATGATGTTCGCCTGGAATTCTATAGCCACTCTATCTGTGTGCTCGTAAATTATCAATGAAGAAACCACTATACATACAGGGATAATTAAACACCGAGCCCTTGGATTATCCGTCCTGTAACTTGGTTTACGCCTATACATCTATGTCAAGCAGGTGAGGAACATCAGGGCAGGCCACATACATATGTTATATTGGAAAACCAATGCATATTTAGATATAAGTATGAAATATTAAGTGGGTTAAGATGCATCTTTGCATTCACGTGCGCGTATTGTTTCCCAACAAAGTCATGCTTAGCAGACCGGAGATTCATTCGAGTTTCATCAGCGGGTCATTTTTACATAAAAGGTACTTTTTCCATGAACATTATACCATGTACTCTCACAATTAAATGATTTTTGATACATATGTATACATATATATATATATATATATATATATATATATATATATATATATATATATATATATATATATATATATATATATTATGCCACGAGAAATCCACAAACTATATATATATATATATATATATATATATATATATACATATATATATATATATATATATATATATATATATATATATATATATATATATATATATATATATATTATGCCACGAGAAATCCACAAACTAAATTTTAAGTTCTGTATGCAAAAGAAGGCACACTAGTGGAAAAATATAGACCCCTTGCCTGGCCAATTACGAAACGAATTAAAGGAAATTGAACTTTATTTCCAACCTTTTTCGTCTGAATGCTTAACATTTTCATTAGTTAAGAGCCGGGGATATTTTCCTTAGAAACCGCGCACTTTTACTAATTTTGGGATAATCGTTTGTGTTCTCGGCCCAAAAATATCCGAGACTAAACCCATTTCAGAAAAGCATTTGGCGAATTTTATTTTCGCAACTTTACACTTAAAACGTCCTATAATCAACAGAAATATACTCGCTGATTTTACAATCCACTAAACTACTCATTTATTTCAAGAGCCACCTGTTACACCAACTTCCCAGGTATCCACCCCACCAAGAGAAATAGGATGTAGTCAATTAATTCGAAAGGAAAGTGCAAAATGTCAGTACATGAGGATAGTTGACGACAAGTCAGCAGAGCTAAAAACCGTTCTTGAAAATTAAACAAACAAAAAAAACAAAGGCCATACAGAAAAGTGTAAGCTCAATTCGACATTTACACTACAAAACATTCGTGCCCAGGTTAGGAAGTTCACTGATAAACATTACTAACGTCACGTTACAGCAGTGTTTGGAAAACTACTGGTTGGTATTTGTGGAGATTGGGTTTTTGTTGCTGCTGCCTCTGCCGCTGTTGCGGATGTTCTTCTTGCTGTTTTCGGGGCTGTTTGGGGGATCCATAGCGTAAAGACCTTAATTTATTGACAATTTGCTGCAACTTACTGTCAAAGATCAACAATAGCTGCTGCCGAAAATTACAATATATTTTAGTCTGAGACAAAGACGCCAGTCAAAACTACTGTAATTTGAGGCCAACAAAGATGCCGATGAGTCATTTAGTTATCCAGAGAAATTTTCAACGTATGTAGCCACAATATTCAAGCTGTGCAATTTGTCGTGCTAATGAAAATATCTCGTAAATGATTGGCTAAGCCTTACCGTTTATTGTAATATTTACTCTATTCATTGTAAAATACAAACGTACAGACGGATGTCATAAGGGTGTGTCACAGAACTTTCTTCGAGAGCAATTTACACGAAACACAATGTCATGCCCACGACACATCTGAATGAGTCTTATTTGGATAAAGAAAGTTTACAGGGCATTACACGAAATGACCTCAGTTTGAGACAAAGTGACCTCATACGCAAGCTGTTCACCTACACGGATCAGCAGAAATAAGTGCTTGCTCCTCTTATTGGTCCATCACTGTAATAACTAGTTCTCATCAGATTGGTATTAGATGACCTTTGGTTTGGTATAGATGACTTGGCAGCTCTTATATCAAAGATATTCACATACAGTTTTCCAGAAAGATGAATTCTGATTTTTCATTTATGACCCCCCAACCTTCAAATATAAGGTCTCCGACCTGGATTTTTATAGCTTTGTTAAAGATCAAAATGTTACGCTAGTTTGCCATGAAAGATGCAATGAAGGTCCTGCTAACTCGATTATAATATCGGCCGTCGTTGGTGACAAGAATCTTGGAAAAATTTTCCATAAATATCCTGCATGAAAACATGACTCAGACGGATTTGTGTCGAGAGAAATTATGCAAATGTATACCTGATAAAAAACATCAAAGAACGAGCTGGATTTCACCTAATAGTTAAATAGTTTTGAGCTCATCGTTTCATCAGGGTTATCGTGAATGGTCAATTCCTTTCCAACAAGTCAATACTTTTGACTTTAAGCTCTAGGGAACATTATACACGTGTATTATCTGCCGTTCGGTTGTGTTAAATCAGCAAATTTTTGTCAAGAAAGGCGCAAGTTTTTTTTACTTTCATTTTTACTTTACCCCAGAAAAGTTAACGTTATCTTCACTTAAACTTTTATGTCATTTCTTTTGCTAAATTTTATTTTTCTGCTGAAGTCACAAATTGTGGTGTCACTCACTTCATTTTATTTCGATTTCTTAGAGGTATTATGCAATAGAGACTTTCATTAAAGTCTTCGTTAAAACGCATGGTAAATTCAAACGAAAGGATGCCTTTTTAATGCTATGAGCTCAAAGCAATGAACTATCAGTTGTGTTTCTCTTTTTTTCAGATCACATTGTTACTTGACTTATTTTTTCACTTTTGTCATGCGTCTGCACGATAGCATTTGATTTTGCCTTCACATTTATTTGTCATAACAACTCATCAAGTTTAGGCGAAATGTATGATATGTTATATTTATATAAGCCATAGCGGCACTTTGCTCCATGTGATTTTATCTCTGGAGTGTCTCAAATTGCAGGTTCTTTAGAGTTGATACCATGGACCACAACTGACTTTCCCCAAATATTTGCACCTTATGTGCTAAGTGACCTTGACCTGTATCTTGAAAAGTCATAATCGCGTCAATTTAGCATACCACTTTGCTGCCAACTGCAGCTGTTTGAAATTTGCTCCGAATTTGAACAAAACCGTTCATGAAAAAGTTCGCACATTTGCCTCATGATTTGAACTCAAATGAGGTCAATGTCAAGGCCTTGTAGCCTCCAACCTCAAATTTTGCCTTCTAAGCCTTGCATTCTTTGTCCTTAGCTTGAGTAATTTTTATCTGACCTGAAATTGATTTTGATTTAAAGCTTGTAAAAGTGGACAGATTTACTTAACTCAGTGAATTTAATTGAAGGGAGTGGGACCATCAATGTCTTTACAACCGATACTGTCCTATAAAAAAACCACAAATTGGTAATAGCTTAAACCACATGTTCATGTTCATAAACGTAATTGCACCATACTAGTTTTCGATGACCTTGACCTACATCTAATTACATCGTCTATTCTTTTGCTCAGATGGAAACTGATTTGTCTCCATGTTTAATCATATCAGAAAAATTTAATACGCCCCAGTTCAAATTCAAAGTTTTAAAACCATTCCCTTTGTATCAAGCAGAGAGTAAGTCAATTTTTAATGGGTCCCAGCACCAGCAAAATATATGCACCCCGTATTAAAAAGGACGCCCTTCTTTGAGGGCGGGCAGGGGAGGCTTACTTTCGTGATCTCTGTATAATTGCATATTCTATGTCTTCATGGAACATGGAGACTTGTCTTTCACTTTTTCACTGTTCTGGTTATACGCAAATATTACATAAATTCTTGGAATGTGTGTTTTGGGGTTTTTTGTGTTTTTTGTTTTTGTTTTGTTTTGTTTTGTTTTGTTTTGTTTTGTTTTTTTGTTTTGTTTTTTTTGTTTTTTTTTTTTGTTTTTTGTTTTTTTGTTTTTTTTTTGGGGGGGATATCAATAACTCTATCACCTGTTGGCATATCATTGTCTTGAAAAAATACGTATGTGTATTTCACATTCAATCATGAGTATCTTCAAGATCATGATGTACATAATAACATGTAACAAATTAATAAGTTTGAGAAACTAATAACAGATGTGAATTTTTACCACCTTTTTGTATGAAACGCACCTCAATCAACCATGTATATATATATATGGAAACATCTAGTTTCATTGTGTTTCCATAACAAAGCATCTGCGATTCATTGGTCTCCATAACTTCGATTTTTTTAGTTAATTGGGCTTAACATATAGCTGACTTCTGTGTCCAGGAAAAAAGACAACGGAATATAGACAATAATTAGATGTACAATAAAAACATGAATAGTTTACATATTGTACATATTGAATGTAAAACATAATCGTGTCTGTGCTATATCCTCAAAGTATGCACCTTAACTCTCAATTTCCATTGTCAGCTGAGAAGATACATATTGCAGCAGACATGTTACCGCTTTGCAATTGTTAATACAGACATACAGCAGTCTCTCTTTGACAATTAACGGAATCTCTTTTCTTATCAATAAACTGGCTCTGTCAGAGGAGTACAATTTCTGGTGCGGCAGGCGATGACGAAAACATTTTTGTACACGAAGACACGCTGAAATAAGAAGGTATTACAGGGTGAGTGTCGCGTGTTCTGGATATCGGATATTCTTCTCTGCTATGTTAGATGGCATATCCGATAGGAGAGCCATCGCATTGCATACTAAATATCCCATTTTCCGGACATAAAATAGTTGCTTCTGTTATTCTCTAATGCATTTAATTTTATAATTTATGATCGGTCACGGCTCCAACCGAGCAAATGTGTTCAGTGCACGGCCAGGTGCCCGCAACGAGATGCAAACAATGTGGCGGGAAAAAACATTCAAGCATACCGGAAGTAAAATCATTCAGTGGCCTCGCTGGGCTAATCACATGAGACGTCAAGTCACGTGATTGACCATTCTGGTAATGCTCACGCATGCCCCCTTAATTCCCATTCGTTCCGATCATTTTGAGTATATGCAGGACTATAACGCACTGGTTCTTATATGACCTGTATTCCTTCACGCTTTGTACTTGAAAAAAATCAAAGTCAAAGTTGGAAATTTGTATATGCTGTTCATATTCATGTATACGAACATGTTGACTTCTGTACCCAAGTGAGGAGTCTGCTTCTGTGCTGAAAGTACATACAGTAGTTATGAAGAAACATTTGCTAAATTTTCATGAGAAAAATTGCAAAATATTTGTCTCCGGGGTACGACAAAGAAAATGTCATCATGGGATGTTATTGGATAATGTCAATATCCAAACCTGACTTATTGGGTTTAGGGGTGAATTTAGGGCAAGAGATTCAAATGAGTGGTCGGGGTGGAGGTAGGGGTGTGAATTTTCAGCAAAAGATTGAAATGAGTGTGCGAGATTGAGGTCGTTTTTTGCATGATAGTGACGTCACGCCTGTAGGTGAAATGGGGTGAAATGAGCTTCACCCAAGTCACATTCATCGTGCAGTTTATTCATTAGAAGTGCTTGGGATTTGGATTGCTATCTCTGTCATCAGTTTGTAAACAACAGGATTTTAATAAATGGGCTGTAACTCCGTTCTAAAACAACCATACTTTGAAGGAACTTCCTTTTTGAAACACTGTATATTTACAACCATTTTACACGCAATTCCATAAGGATCGGATCAATCTACATGAATTGTGGTTGTCGTCGTCCTGATTTACCATGATGTCCTACAATTGCATTACACTTAACCTTTTTCCGCTCAAATCGCCCAAACGCACCCGGATGTCAAATGTCGTCTGAGTCAATAAATCCATTAAATTTGTCGTCAATTCAAACATTTTGAGTGCGAACTGTACACGGATGAGACCTATCAGATAACATGATCCAGGTCAAAAGCTCTTCTTGGCGTGGGCTAGGAACATAGAGCCAAGGAAAGACGGTGATTCATTGATATTCTTACCAGGAAAAGGACGTAGGACATTTCATTCTTCGTGGTATGGTATTTGTCGAACACTACATACTTTGCTGATGTCGCTGTTGTATAATTCACCGCCAGTCTAGTTAAGTACTTGACAATTATTATAAATAAAAGTACCATGTAATACAATGCTAAACGCGTCCGTTTTTTAACATACGATGCTAATACCGTCCGAACTGTTGACCATACAATGCTAATATCGTCCGCAATGGTGGCCATAAAATACTAATACCGTTAACACTCATGGCTATATGTTACTAATTAGTTTTGTCCATATACTAATGACCATACAATGCTAATGTTGTTAATGTTGGCGACCATATAAAACTGAAAAAACTTATCGATACTCTATACGACCATAAAATGTTTATAGCGTGATAGCGCTTGACGATTGCATCTATACAGTCCTGAAAAGATGAAAACTTACCTTTTAGCATAATTACGTTTTTGCTTTCCTAAAATATCGAATTTGTTTTGTATATAATCAACTCAAGCAACCAGAAATCGCCGTATTCCATCATGAAAATTGGCTAAAACCATTCTTAAAAGTCAGTGCCAGGGGAAAAGCACCCAAGTTATAAATTACCTGGTACAGACGTCGCTAAAGTAGATAAATGGGCACACAAGACATTCATCACCTTAGGGATTATGGAGGGATTCCTTACAAAGATCTAGCCAAACTGGCTTCTTTGTTTTACAGGCGAGAGTTGATCAGATCGAGCTGGTAATCTTCCTTCACTCTATTGTCAATGTAACATTGTCAGCGGCCCTCAGACGCGCCAGTATTTCTAGTGGACTCTTTTCTGAAATATTTCAGGTCCGTGGCCAAGGAGTGGTCTTGGGTTGTTGTCTGACTGGACACCCTCAGCAGCACAAAAAGTCTGAATGTTCAAAGACTGCATTAGCAATACAGTGTACTTGACCATTCAAATAAAAAGTAAAATTGTTCAATAATTGGACAGTATACTCATTTTTTTGTGTTGCAGATATTGAACAGAGTTCCGAACATTTTTACTTGCATCATCCAATTGGCTCATGAAACCCCAGAGCACTGTCCGAGAGTGCTTGTAGATATTTTCACATGGGTGCAAAACGCACACTAGGGGGCGGGTGGTCATTTTTAACCTGGTAGAAAAAGCTGATTTTTTTAATAGCACATAATATTTCATTCTATCATCCCTTATAGAGTTTAATTTCGAAGAAAATGCTTTTTAGGGAGAAAGACAAAAGGAGTGAGACAGCGTATATCTGTGTTTTTTGCTCGGTATAGTGGCAAATTAGTTTTTATTTTCTCACATTTATCGAGGTGAAATCACAGGACATCTCCCCACCGGTCACGGGAAGGAGAGGGGCAATCTCTGAAGTAATACGTAGAAGAATACACCATACTTGGTCTCTCTCTCTCTCTCTCTCTCTCTCTCTCTCTCTCTCTCTCTCATCTCTCTCTCTCTCTCTCTCATCTCTCTCTCTCTCTCTCTCTCTCTCTCTCTCTCTCTCTCCTCTCTCTCTCTCTCTCTCTCTCTCTCTCTCTCTCTCTCTCTCTCTCTCTCTCCTCTCTCTCTCCTTACCCCTATCACTAAGCTATAGGAAAATGTTCCAAGAGCCAAATAAGTTAAAGTTATGCGGATAAAAAAAAAGTTGACTTTGTCAAGTATGCCGTTTTAAGGGAGTGGGAGGAGATCCCGAAATGTATAACGTTTTTTGTTTTGGCTTTTGGGGGGTGCTGTTTTCTTGTTTGTTTGTTTGTTTGTTTTGTTTTTTTTCTTTTTGTTTTTGTTTATTTTGTTTGTTCGTTTGTTTTTGAAAATTGGGGAATTGTCTTCCATTGTGGACAGCCCGTAAAAGCAACAGAAAGAATACAGCGTTAGACTGCCTTAACCCCAAAGGTCCAAACTTATGGGAGATGCCAACTGGGACTAAAGTTGAAACTGCTCCGAATTACAACAAGTCTGCAGAGTCGTGTTCCCTGTAAAAAGACCTTTGATTCAAGTATAGCAGCATGTGTATAATTATATAGAATATGACAGTGCAGGTCAATAGCTTTCCTGGGCGCGCTTTAGGCGCACTGCACCCGAAGCGCGCCCAGGAAAGCTGTTGACTCAATGCAAAATGTGGCATTGAAAGAGTAAAAGGATAGGGTTTCAGTACGCTGGTACAGGTAATAATTTTGCACCAGTAAAAGGTACATAAAATAAGAAAAGTTAGAAATAATGGCCGGCGTGAAGTACTAAAAATAAAGTCCCCAGTTACAAAAAAAATCGGCAAAAATGCTACACCTTTGAGAATGAATGCTCTTTCAGAGCTATCAGTACAGCTTCTAGTTTCCCAGCTATCCAGTGGTCATTTAGAAGACGAAAGGGATCTTTGGATATATCTTATACTCTTATTCCTACCAGACGCATACATACATACATACATACATACATACATACATACATACATACATACAAACACACGCATGCATGCATACATACATACATACATACATACATACATTATGTACACACGCACGTGATCTCGGCTGGTCTTCATACACAAAAGTTACATCAATGTTTACGGGACTCGAACCTGCAACCTTTGGCACCAGTCGCCTAGCTGATATGGGAAACGCACTCGACCAAATCCCCATTCTCAAAAAGAATGGCTCAAAGGAGGTAGTTATGTGCGAGTGCCATATCAACACGGTAATGCATGAATGTTACAGCTTTCGTTCTTGGTTCATTGGATGTGGCCATGTCACAAGCTTATCAAGTGAAGCTTGAATGACACTACTATCTATAATAGTTTTGAAGCTATTCAATATTTTAATTTTGTGTATTTGCCTAATTTGCATATATTAAAAACCTACAACCTTGGTTTATGGTTCATTGGATGTGGCCATGTAACATACCTACAAATTGTAGTTGGAAGGCACCTCTATGTATAATACTTTTGAAGTTATTCAAGATTTAAATTTCGTCTAATAATCTCATTTGCATAAATTGATATTGTACAGTTTTGGTTCATGGTTCATTGGATGCGGCTATGTCACAAACCCATAAATTGAAATTGGAATTGCACCCCTATCTTTCATAGTTTTGAAGCTAGTCAAGATCCAAATTTTGCATATGCAGCTAATTTGCATAAATTCAAATCCTACAACTTTGCTTCGTTGGATGCGGCTTTGCTACAAACCCATTTGGTTTTCGGAATACAGTGTCCGAGAAAAACTCCGGACAAATTTGGTCGTAAAGAGGAAAGAATTATTGTAGTCTCCAAATATGTCGTATTGCTTTACACCATACCATAAAAAAAATATATTTTTATCTTTCGCTGAAAGGCCCACAATTGACTTTTTATTTAAGTGGCTAACAATAGGATCTAAACAATCTTTATATTTGGTTGTAGATTATGTATATACATTTGAAATGCGATAACTTTGACTTGGGCAATTTTAAATGTTTGTATGTGCTTCCGGCTGGTTTTTTTTTGGGGGGGGGGGTGTTTTTTTTTGGGGGGGGGAGTTTGGGGGGGTGTTTTGTTTGTTTTTTTTTTTTGTTTGTTTGTTTTTTTTTGTTTTTTTTTTTTTTTGTTTTTTGTTTTTGTTTGTTTTTGTTTGTTTTTGTTTGTTTTTGTTTGTTTTTTCACCGACTTGTAACGGTGCGTGTGTATAAACGCACGTTACGCACTGAATCAGTTCACCTTGAATAATTTAAATGTATACGTTGCACCGTTCTGACCAAAAAAAAAAAAAGAAAGAAAAAAAATCAGATTTCCCGGAATTAAACAGCACATTATGCTCTTTGGAAATAACTTCTCACACTCAGCAACATTCTACCGCTAAAAAGGACTAGGGTTCTTTTAAAAAATATTAACTTTTCAGCCAACCACTTGACACGTACTTTGGAGGAATGAGCTAGCTTATTATGTCTGGGTGCCAACCCAAACATTTTCTTTCTTTCTTTCTGACCAAAGTTTGTCCGGAGTTTTTCTCGGACACTGTTATTTTGGAAAAACACAAAGCTCACCATGGTGACGGACCTACCGGTGAAATTGTGCACCTGGTTTCGAACAGTCATGTTTAAATTCTTGCAAATTAGGGGAAATTAAAATTTTAAAAGCTCTATATATTCCAAACTTTTGCAGATAGACACAAAATTTCAATGTGCGTATACGGGCTTGTAACACCTGCCAATATAATGCAGTAAATGAAAAGTTGTAGAATTTCAATTTATGCTAATTAGGGGCATTGAAAAAATTAAAAGTTGAATATCTCCAAAGCTATTGTAGATAGAGATGTCATTCCAACTTCTATTTATGGGTTTGTGCAAAGCCGCATCGATCGAATTATGAACCAAAGTTTTAGGATTTGAATTTATGCAAATTAGGTGAATATGCAAAATTTTAATCTTGAAAAGCTTGAAAACTATTGTAGATAGAGGTGCCATTCCAACTTCAATTTATAGGTTTGTGACAGAGCCGCATTCAGTGAACCATGATCCAAAATTGTACAATTCTAATTTATGCAAATAAGATTAATACACGAAATATAATATTGAATAACTATGAAGCAAATATTCCTCCATTTTTGCGCACATAAATCGCCATAGATAAAAGAAAGAAAATTAATACGTTTGATTTTGCGCTGTGATAGAAACTGCATTCTCAAAACTCCAAAAGAGTTTATCCGGATACTAATTCCAAAAAACTTGGCCCAAAACCTGTATGTAGTAAAGCTTTTATAAGACACGCATTTTTTTTTTTTTTTTTTTTTTTTTTTTTTTTAACCATTCTCCCGTGGGAATAGAGCATACAGTGACTTCTTTGTCGTCAAGCCGTTCTGAACAAACGACTCCCGATCAAATACTCAAATTGTGACCGATCAAATTGTGTTTAAAGCAGGACTGTCATATTTCACTTGATAATAAGGGCTGAGATGGAATTCCATACGAGTGACTTTAACCTGTATCACGGCGTCCCAGGACAATTGTGAACAGCTTAGTTTTTAGGTTTAAAGGATTAAGGATAGCCTAGGATCTGTTTGCGTCAAGTAATTCCCGTTAAATTATTTTAGGCTGCTCGCTCAGGGCTATCTTTCATTCCCATTCAAAACTCCCCAACATGCATCAGTACCAACATCAATACCTTGAATGCCTTCAAATGTCGTTGCTATGGTAACAAATTTCGAATTTGATACCACACATTTTGATGGCCCTCAATTTCAGGTACCTGTAGGTATAGATTTCACGTGGGTTACCTTGCCCTTATATCCAAGGTCACGGCTAGATTGATCCTAATGATTTAACTCGACTGGAAAACTGTCTCCACCGGAAATTTGATATTGCACACGATGATGACCCTCAATAATTGGTTGGGTCGGTAATATGCATAAGGATTACCCTGACGTAATTCTTGGGGTAACAAAATTATAATGTAAATTAGTTGTAGTACTGTTTGAGCTAAAACTTTGACCCAGGACTTTAGATGTCGCACAAGACGACGCGACCTGCGGACATATTAGCAATACATGTGAGTGGATGATCTTGGCTAAATTTCCAAGGTCATTGGCCGGTTGTAGGTAATGTGGTATCCAGATGATACCTGAAAATCTCCAGAAACATATGAGCACAGACTTTCATATTGTTCGTGATCATAGCCCCAGTGCGAGCGCAGGCCTTGGATTGCAGGTGCGCGACGCTGATATAATTCCCAAGTTCACATGCAATGGCATACCTTGAGTGATAGAAGTTCAGTGTCTTACAGCCGTAATGTGTCTATAAATTAGTCACAACCACGAAAACGCGGTACGGCAGTGTACGCGGCCTCCAAAATTTAAAGCCCATATTTATCAGAGCCCTTTCACTGATTGTTAGTAGTTCATTTTGTTTTACCTCTGATGGAAACCCATTTAGGTGTCTGCCAAGGAAGTGGGCTTTCAAAAGAGGGACTCCTTGCTTTTTGAAAGATCCGGCTGTCTGCGTTCTAACGTTGTGTATTGTAGGCATACTTCCATTGATCCAATACTGATTGTCTTCAAAATGATACTTAAACCCTAAAAGATTACTGTCATTTGACTTCTGCAATCAATTTTTACCACAAAAATGGATGTTTACCTTTACGCATTTTCACTCTTTAGAAAATAATATGTACAAATATAGGCGTTTCAGTAGTTCATACATGGACAGAGACAGACAGACACACAGACAGACAGGAGAGAAACAGAGAGAGAGAGAGAGAGAGAGAGAGAGAGAGAGAGAGAGAGAGAGAGAGAGAGAGAGAGAGCTGAACACAATAATACCTTAAAAAGTTAGTCAACTAACATTGGAGAGTCGTATTTCTGTTATGAAGGAGCCTTGATTTTTTTGCAGTTATATAATATATATATATATATATACATATATATATATATATATATATATGTATCAAAAGTGTCCTGGTTTAAAAACAATATAGAGGGTGATGCTAATCAGTTGCAGTTTAATCTTCCTTCCTCCGTGTGTCCTGCTGAACAATTCTTTCTAACTCCGCAAAGAAGTCCAAAAATCAACTTGCACTGTTAGTCCGATCAAGAAGGTTGTAGCCTCCTTGGTCCGGTAGGGCTACTTGGTGTGCGTATAGGTATCTCTTGCTGTGCGTATAACTGTCTCCTGCTGTGCGCATAGGTGTCTCCTGATGTGCATATAGATGTCTCTTGCTATCCATGTGCCTCTAAGTCATTGTGATTTTTTTACTTTGCTTGCAAAATTTGGCTTGTTGTTTAACCAACAGCTTTCTAGAAATTAACGCCACATTTTTCCATACTATTATGTTTAAAATATGGTCTGTACAAAAACAATCTACAGCTCTAAATCCAGTATGCAGCCTACATTTCTGTCCGAGGTACATGTATTTTCAGAACATCCCAAGTAGTTTTGACGCATTTATTAACGGCGTTCGCTTCTTTTGCTAACTTATATTAAAGAGGTCCCTGCGTACAATCCTGTCTATACCTGATGTTATATTTTCTCCTTTATGTGGCAACGACACACTTAGGTGACACAAAATGACTTTGGGACGGAAAGAGTTCGATTGTCTTTGAGGATTTCTCCTCCGTCGTATCCTGTATAATTGTCCTTTTCAATGTCCTATATTTACATTTCCAAGCAATTTGCCGCATTGCGTCTTGCTCTGAAGAACTTTTCTACTTTAGTTATTGTTGCACTTGAAATTTGCTAACGAGGCCATCCATATCAAATTGCATTGTCAATTGAGAAGTGTTATTAATTTCTATTATCTACAATAAACTCATTAGTTGCCGATTCGGCTTTTACAATGAGCTGAAATAGACCCATCAATATAAACGCGTCGGAGCAGTTGCTAGTTAACCAGCTGAAAATGCTTGATTTGATTTTAATACCACTTTGCTTTCCATTTAGCGTTGCTTTTAATGACATCAATTCAGTGGACTTAACAGCAAATAACGTAAGTGACGACGATGATTTTTGTTGCCTTGCTTTTTTTTTTCCAGTGAAGGGCGTTTGGTGAGCGACCACCGGTCTCTTGCTGAAGGGCCGGAACAGAAGTCAGAAACAGTAGCGAGCCCTACATCAAAGGACGCCATAACACCGCATAATTGCCTTCGTACACTTTCAAAATGCCACCAGATGTGTTCGCATACAACAGCCAGGGCGCACATGTGCTTACTAGGAAACCCTTCATCGCGGACAAAAGGGAATACGACTTACAAGTGTTACGAATCTAATAAACCAGGGGCGCTCTGTCCGCCGCCCGGAGACGATTGCAGGGAGAGCAAAGAAAACCCATAAATCCTCAATTCCTTCCTTCGTATATGCAAGCCATACGCGGAGGAGCCACACCGAGGTGTCTTGGTGGACAACCTGATTGTGCAGTTAACCCTCAAGGACCAGGTGCCGGGCATGCAACTTTTTCCCAATAAAACTGCCAGAAATGGACCAGTGTCGTAAATGTTATATGCTTCTTTTCTCATTAAGAATGACGTAAGCGATTAGGCAACAACTTTCCTAGGCGAAAACAGCCAGTGTGAGTCGGAGAAAGATCTTGGCTCAGTTTCCAGATTGTGAAACACAAACTTTGACTTTTTTATTGCCGTTTTTTGACCGAATCAACAGCTTTCCTCGACGCTTTGCGCAAAGCGTCGAGGAAAGCTGTTGACCTGGACTATTATTATGACCTCTGTAAATGAGTGTAGGCATGCTGGCAGTTGAATAAAAGGGTCAGTTTACAAAGACCATGAGGCATGAATCTAGTATCGTTACGCCAATTCAGAGCATCTCGATTTTGGGCGACATTTGGCGATGAAAGAGTTAAACCCAAATGACGGACTCTTCATTTATTGGGCAAAAAGTGAAATTTGTCAAGGTGCAATTGGTATACATGCTGTTGCTTCACTTGCAAGTTACATTGAGTTACATAAGACCAGTTTTCATGACTTCATAGATATCAATTTTACTCCTCCAAGTAAAAAATTGCATTTTTTTCGCATTGCGTAGGCCCATATTGGCCGGGCGAGGCAAGGCTCGAGTTGATGATGATGATGATGATGATGATGATGATGATGATGATGATGATGATGATGATGATGACGACGACGACGACGACGACGACGACGACGACGACGACGACGATAGGTGAGGGTGTACACTGAACTTATAAACAATGATGCTTTTTTTTGTTTTTGTTTTTTGTTTTTTGTTTTGTTTTTTTTTCATCCTGTGAACGATTTGGCCATAAAAACCTTTTTCCTGGTTTAATCAGCAAGTTGCTATGTGGTGGCGTGGCTACCGTTGCACAGGGCACCGTTGTCTTTATAAACATTGTGGGATTGTTCTTTTCTTGTATGTGAGAATGACAACACCAGAGCCAAAGAAATCACTGTGTGGCAACTGCAAAGTTTACTTTACATGCAATTGCCTATGTCGTTTTCTGTTTATTGTCGCTGCTTATGTTGTTGTTGTGGTTGTTGTTAATATTATGATTTAAAGCCATCAGTGCTGTTATTGTCAAAGATTTCAACAATCAGCAGTGGCATAAGCAGATGAAACTTGGTTTTCCCTGTTCCATTTATTCAGGCGTTCAGAGATGCGCAGCGCCGGGTGTGGTCGCCAGGCAGTACATCTTCGTTTTTCATAAGATACATGCATCTTGCAAGCTGTTACATGGAAGAACATGCTGGAAGAGCTTTGGATAGAATTATAAGCTGTGCTTTGATCTTAACTGTACTGTTCTGAGAATGGTCTATTGTTGAGAGTCAATTTTGTCAATACTCTGAACTGCCCTCTGAATTTAACTTTGAATAGAAAACCGATAGCAAGGTCAACTCGAAAAACAGACGCAACGATAGCAAATGTACTTAAAGAAGTCTGACTAACCATTGATTTCCTGACAAACGACATAAAGGCCGTCAATGTGCACAGTGCTTCATTGTCTCCTTTCCAGGTCCGCTCTGTCCCCGCAAAAATATGTTATTTATCAACCTGGCCAAATCACACTCGCTGAAGAAATGTTTGAAAAAGAAAAGGCAATATTAGTCTCTGCAAAAGATAAGTTGGAGTCTTCCGCGGGAACTGACCAGACCTGCTTTTGGTGTCCCAAGGATAAAACTTATGACAGAGAAAGAAATGCTCGTACAACCGTGAGCACACATGGGAACTAAGTCAATCCTTGAATCTTTCTGTGGTACGTACAAAATATCAAATGCAGTGATGTTATTCCGAAAAATACCTCTTCATTTTTTTTTTCAGTTCCATCGTGTTTGATTTTTTTTTTTTTTTTTTTTTTGGTAGTCAATCTACAGGATACCGTATTACTTTCAAGTGATTACAAAATGCAGAAGTCTTTGACTCAAACAGAACAAATCATTTCGAGGATATGTAATAATGTATATATGTACGCTTGAAATTTGATGTTGTTTCCCGCTGTATGTTATGATAATTCATAATATCAACATGGTCAATAGACTGCCAGGTTAACTTTGAAATGTCTTAATCATTTCATGATAATATCTGACTGTACATATGAGGACAACACCTCCTGAAGTTTTACTTTGGTGATATGACACGTAATATATATCTGTACACAAAAATTACAGGACAATAACCAATATGGCACAATTATCCGAAATAGATTTCACATTTATTTACCTTAAAACTATTTTACAATATACCACCCAATAGAAGAAACGTTTGCATTTTTTAGAGATATCTATCACTACTGGGATATTAACACTTTCGTAGGCAAAGTGGTCGACAGCAACCGGTACTTTTATTTTGTTGTTTCATCTTTTGTTATGTGAAGCTGCTGCAGAAAGCTGTTGACCTGGAGTATCATATCCCATGTAACTACAGCCATGCTGGTACTTGAATTAAAGGTCAGTTTTACGAGGAACATGAATCTAGCACCCTTTTTGCAATTCAGAGCGGTTCGTTTTAAGTAGTTCGAAATTAGTCGCAGTAGGCCCTGAAAGAGTTAAACGGACATTTTGAAGGAATGTATCAAGTAAAAGTGGCCATGATAAAAGTCGGATCATCATCATCTTGCCTTGGCGTTATAAAATGGTCGAGTAGCTCGGAAACCATGAACTGTCTCATGCACGACACAAATAAACAGACTGGTTGTGAGAAGAGAGGGTGTTGGGAAACAGATCGAGTCAGAACCTATGCGTACACAAAAGAAAGTGTTTATTCATTACACACAAGGCGTAGAAAGATCAAGAAAAATAATTTGAACGCCTGAACCGTCCGCCCCATCACACTAACAAGCTGATATTAAAACGTGGTTGCTAACACCGATTCAACTCTATTATAATTTGAAAATCACGTACACAAAAAAATGCTTATACCACAATTATGATATCATTCGTGTTGAGGTTTCTATGCAAAATACAAACACTACGTTGATGGGCATACAAGTGATTGAACTTTCTTAAGATGTAATGCGAGTATCAGAGTCCCAAGACACATAGGACTGGGGGAGGGGGGGTTCTTACCCTCTTCCTGTTTCTTTTTTTGTACTTTGGGTACTGCGTGCACTGGCATATTGATATTGAGGAATGTTCATTATTTCGCGGTCAATGCAGCATGAGACGCAAAACATATCGACCTTATATAATATAAAATCATAATTGTTCGGGTGGACCCAATTGGGCCATCTTTTTTCCCACGGTGAAAATTATTGCCGACAAATGTCTTTCTTCCACGAGCAAAAAGCAGACAAATTTGCACTGTCCCTCCACTGTGTGGTGAAAGCCATGGTCCTCATTGCCTGCTGATCTATGGAGTCACGGTCCATGGCTACGACCCCCAAGGGTGAATTGCAGTATTCCTTTTGGGGGTGGACACGTTAACGATTCGCTCAATATACCCCGCACCTATGAGTGGGCGTGTCATGTGAAGATAATACCATTATTCCTTCGCCCATAATAGGGATAAACGTCATGAAATCTTATGTGGTTGGGAAAACTAATTTTATAATGTTCCATCCATCCTCTCGAGAGGTGTGCCTTTTTCTGGTTTGGGCCATTGGTATGTCCACTATTTACCCGCAAAAATGCCATGCTTTAGGATCGGGTGAAAATGTGTTCTATAGTACTTTCTATAGCCCAATTGACTCATTAGGTTAGGTGACAAAAAGTTCTGTGCTCCATTAGCTATCCAATTAAAGAGCCAATGTGGACGTATTCAGCTGTTATTTAATAGGCGCTTTTTCTCCACTTCCAACGTGACTTCTCTATCCATCCGCGGCACTTTGATAGGCAACTTAATGCAAGTATTAATTACACCGTCCTTTTGCAGAACCATTAATACAACTGCAATAATGGCATATGGAAAGCAATTAATTTCCATTTCTATTGCCACTTATACAGTAGCGCCCATTGAACCAAATAGGCAGAGAAAAAGCGTAAATCATTTCTCAGTGAACACTTACTTAATTGTGGTCCTAGGTGCAGTGACATCTGGCGGACAATTTTTTTCGTGTTTGTGATGGTTTGACAACTCAACTGTTTGGAATAATGCTTTACGATGTGCAGTGATAACCACTTTTCCAATCTCTACAGCAATTTAAAGTTGCACTACTATGATTCTTTATTGTTGCTCGAAGACTCGGTACATTGCGTGGATGATTTAAACAGAAACAGTTCGTTTCTAATCATCCACCTGTGTACGCCCTGCCCCGACATGCATTTCGACCAGCGGGGTCCACGATCATGATTTCATGCTTTTAGTGTCTATATCTTAACGAAACTTTTTGTGTGTATGGTTATACAGAAGCCGTTATGAAGTACCCACATAAGAGTTAACGATGATTACATAAGCGTTCATTGTAAACACACATGGCTGAAGAGCTCTGGATCACAAAGGCACTTGTACTGAATTTTTTGTCCAATTTTGCCGCTTTTGCATCTTTTTCGTAATTGCAAATTCAAGAGTGGAAGCATATAACAGTAACTGTGCTATGGACTGTGACAAGTTCTGACAAGCCATGCTTTTTCTGTTTGTTTGTTTGTTTTTTATTTATCTATTTATTTAATTTTTTATTTTTATTTATACTTATTTTATACATACATACATACATATATATATATATATATATATATATATATATATATATATATATATATATATATATATATATATATATATATATATATATATATATATATATATATATATATATATATATATATATACATATATATGGGTAGAGGACCTTGATTTGAAAGACCAACATAATTTGTCTGTATTCTAATTTTTATTTCTGATCATGAAAAACTCAGAAAAGAAAGCTAGGGAAAATATGTATATAAAACGCAGTTCAAATCGGTTTTAAAACATTGTTAGAGCAAATAAGTTGTGCCACGGACCTTTGGTTATAAAGATAAGTTGTCACCAAAAATTGCTGGGTTCTAAAAAACAAACTTGGTTTCGTAGAGATGAACTTTTAGACATATTTATATGTTATAATTATGTGCAAGGGGATATTTTTCTTCACACAACTTTTGGTTCACAAATGGGGCAGATTTACATTGTAGGCATTAATATGTAAATCTAATAAACACGGGCGAATCCAGGAATTTTGAAAGGGGGTGGGTGATAGAAATGTTGAATTTTTTCAGTAGGTGGCAGATATGGAAGCATTGTATTTCGTCATCCATGCATTGTGCAATAAGCTATCACCAGGTGGCAGTGTGTAACAGCAAGCAATTGGCCATTGTCTGCCGAGCCATTTTTTTTTCCTTGCACAAGACGAGTGTTTCCCCACAACTCTTACTTTACATCGCAATTCTCACTATAATGCGTTGCTGATACATGAAAACTTCTAGGATTGTATTAAATAGTATCATTACATTTGCATTGTATTTAATTGTGTTTGTGTTTCCTGTACATGAAGAAACAAGTTACTCAACATAGGGACTCTTCACAAAATACAAAAAGAATGAAAAGGATCTCTGTGAATTTTTAGCAGCAAAAAATTGATTTAATTTCCAGAGAGCTTATGATAGTAAACCTGAAAAAGATCATCCGGCGAACAAAATTACTTGCATTTAGAAAAAATACAAATCAAAGTGCAATTTCATATTTTTCATTGCTTACTTGTGTTAACCTTTAAATTATCATTTGTTGGACTTAGTCAACTGCTCTACTCGCCGCACAGAAGAAACTGTTGAATATGAGCCTGTTATCTTGGCAAATCTTCCCTGGAATTTCAGTTGAAATTATTTTAAAAAGCGACCATATTCATTGAAAATGGATGTATACGATTTTGAACTCTTTCCATGCCAACTGTGACTTAAGTCGAACTACTTAAAACGAACTGTTCTGAATGATAGTAGGGATGCCAGACTCGTGTTCATTGTAAAAAGACCTTTCATACAAGTACCAACATGCCTGCAGTTACATGGAATATAATAGTCCAGGTTAACAGCTTCCCTCGGCGCGCTTTGGGCGCAAAGTTGTAGACTCTGTCCAAGATGTGGCAATAAAAGAGTTAAAGTAACCGGTCGTTGTACACCAGTTTCACCAGGGCGTAAGTGTTCGTGCCGTTTTAATCAATACCCTTACCCTACCCCCGCTCCCACCCCCCTCTCAAGAAGGGCACAGTGACAGTAATCTCATGGGTCCTTTTCCGTAACAAGTACCTTTCGTGTCAAATTTTGCGGCAGTTTATCCTGGCATTTTACAGATATTGCAATAAAGAAAGTGACCAAATGGATGGACATTCTACAGTATAAACAATCCAGGTCCATGTTCGAATGGGTCAAGAAAAGGGTCTAATACACAGATCCTTGTATTATTGTTCACTACAATTTTCAATCGTCCCCAAATGTCATTTGCTGGGGGTCATCTTATGACAAAAGTAGCACTCGCGAGATGATATGCAACATCCCAAAATAAAATATGCTTCACCGGGTTATTTTCTGGTCTAGATTTCACTTTTTCAACTTTGCATGTTCATCACAAATTTACGGCGGTTATCATTGGTTCAACGCTTAAAATCGCTTCTGTAAGTCTAGGCTACTCACTAAATCGATCAAAGTTAGTACAGACCTACATATTTAACATGGATTGCGAAACAGGCAGAGTCTCCATAATAACCCTTTTCGATGACACAGATGGCGGTGTGCACTTCCTGCCTTTTGATACAATTAGTTTGAACCGAGTGCATCGATCTATTGAAACATTATCTATCCCCATCCCCGGCCCCCATCCCTTATTCCAGTGCCCGAGTTGTTATCATGTATCCGCACCGAATCTTGAATTTCAAGGGCCTCAAAATGCGGTTGCTAGGGTAACAATGCCAGAACGCAGCTCCAAGTACCGTGAAGGCAGACAGCATCGAGACGTAATGCCAGTTTCACTATTTCATACTGGAACCGAGATATTGTGTCAATGATCGTCCGGTTAATCAAATGTAATGACCAAAATATAAAAGCTGGGATGACAAGATATAATTAAAATACAACTGCTTACATGCTGAAGAGAACATATTTGCGATCCCCTGTATGTTTTGGTAGACAAGATACATCCGCCGTGTGTTTTGAATACTTTTGCCAAAAGGTTGGATGAAATAAAAGAAAACCAAAATGGCAAGTCAAATTGAGCAGCAGAAAGTCCCCCCCCCCCCCTTTCGTTTTTGGCATTCTGCTAAAAATGATCTGAGCTCCAGGTTCATGGCATGTTAACATTTTGATTGTAAAATGATGATATTCCATGAATCGCATAAATAGATAAATTTCATCCACATATAAAATACACATTCTTAATATATGTTTTTATATTAAGTGTGTATTTATAAACACCTGCTTGACCTACACTGATGATCCTTCATTTATTTTAACATGTGGAGAAAAAGTTATAACGTTCACTCAAGGGTGCACTAAAGAATTAGAAAGCCTATACATTTCTTTGTTAATCTTTCTGTATTTACAGGCCCATAACATTTTTTCAGTAACTTTTACAGGAAAACCAAAATATTGCAATAAAAGTACAGGATTGAAGCAGTCAATTTTGATCAAATTTCAAAAAAGCTTTCGGCGGAATTTTTTTTTACGGCTGTACAAAGATGACACCTGGTGGTCACCAGACAAATTAAAGACAAATTGACACCAAAGAACCATATATTTCATGTATTAATACATTTCACCTGATGCAAGGTTCAGTTAAAAAAACTTGTGTATCTGACAGCAAAAATACCGTGGGTCTCAATTACACACACACAATATTGGTCTTCCTCTGAAACAACATCTGCTGGAGATCACTGAATGCATGTACCATGCTAACTTTTCAGTGGCACTTACTCGGACCCTACGACTTCGCGCATTAATTCTTTAGTGCACCCTTAAGACTGAAAAAATATATGTGAAATGACAGTTGCTTGCAAATCTGATAAAGATGACTAAGAGTATAATCGTTGGCTCATACAGCCCGGCCAGACTTTCCGTAAACGAAGTGCTCAACGGAATGGTGAACTACAGTCACAACCTTTTAAACACAACGGTGATCCTCCGCAATATAAGAGGGCTGCACTTGTGGAAAATGTACATGGACTGGATTTCTTGGGAGGTGGGGGAGCGGGGGAAGGTGCAGATTTACAATTTTTCCCGCAATAATTGCTCACACAAAAACAGCGACATGAAAACTAAAACGAAATATAACATATTTTGTAATTTCTTAACTGTTCAGGTGTAACTCCGAACCTAACATATTTTACTTCCAGAAAATGCCATACATAGCATAGCTCTCGTCTTTACCCTGCAAAAAGGTTTTTTCTTTTCATCCTTTGGTCAGACAAATTTCCAGGAATGTACCACAGAATGCAAGATACAACGGATCAGAGATATTAGACAAATTTGTGATACACAAGTTTTCACGTGTCCATTTTTACATTTTGAACCGATTAAATAGCATATACACAATATTTGCGTATACTTATAGAACTGTAGGGAATAAACGAAACTTAAAATCAAAAGCAGCATCTACTTGTTGCTTTGTTTAGTCATTTTGACCCGGATTTTTATTGTAACCGCCCTTGGTAATGGAATTAGGCCATCTGTGCTACCTCTGTAGTAACAACATTGGACAAAGACGTACGTGATACCTTCCTAAACACTGCAATCATCCAAACTTTCACACTTTCGTTCAGCCTACAATATCCTATCCCCTGCCGAAAAATGGGGGTACCGCTCAAATTTCAACACTGTAAGGACGATACGAAAAACATTGGATCATGTCAGGCTTTAGAGGGTTTTGCACCCACCCACCCACCCACATTTTTTGCGGTAGGGTGGGGGTGGGGTAGTGGAGGAGGGAGGGAGGAGATTTTAACAGGTTTCTCAGAAGATGCTCTTTCAATCCATTTGAAATTATACGGCAATAATTTTGGATACCCCTGTGTTAATTTCTTCACCTGGTAATGCCACACTTTTTCACATATTTTTTTCACGAAATTTTATGTTTCAATATCTCAAAACACTTGCTGGATCCAATTCAGTCTTGGCGAGAATGTACATTGGCATGGTCTCATCACAAACTTCACCAGCTGACGTTGCTGATATGTCCTGATCTTCGGTCAATTTTTGAAATTACATACTGATCAGAAACTGTACATATTAACATGGTTAGTGTGGAGATACTGGTGTTAACGCATGTGCAGTTTTCTCCAAAGTTTGGACCCTCTTTAACTTGGGTGGAAATGTACCTGGACCAGCGTCTTTCAAAAGAGCACCGTTCAGTGTTCTTGTGGGTCTTTTTTTTGTGGAGGTGGGGGATGGGGGTGAGAAATTTATTGGTAATTTTACGGTAAAATTTCAAAAAGGACGACTGTGACAGTCCCGTGCTCACGCTGACCATGGATGCACCGACAGAGGAGGAGTCCTCTGACCTTCAGAATAATATCTAGGTCACCTTTCAAGACCATCTGAAGAGAAGTCCTCTAACATTCATAATAATATCTAGGTCAACTTTCAAGACCGTCTTTAATAGTAGCCATGGGCCTGGAATTCACCATTGCCAAGATCCAATCCAATATGCCAGTTTGACTTTTCAAGATGAATCACAATCAAAATTAGCGAGAGGGCTGTGTGAAAAGTGCGTCCTCAGCTGACCTTGACATTCAACCCTTAAGAAGTCCCACCCTGGTCTAGGAGTAGCCAGGATTGTTGCTGCGCAATTTCGGAGGAATTGGCCGTGTGGTTTTAAGGAAAAAAAAAAAACAGATTAAAGATTTTGCAAATAAGATAAACAAAAATTCATAAACATCCAAAATATCCCTGGAGTCGGACCATTTGAACGAATTGGTTGAGATCCACACAAGATACATCCCCACCACACTGGAAGAGAATATGGCTGTTTTAGAGAGGACAAACATGTAAATTACCATTGCAATCCCCATTGACTTGCACAGTAATCAACAGGAATGCACGACTCAAATAACACGTACCAAAATCTAAAAATTTCGTTAAAAATCAGGGATCTACAACACCAAAACCTAGTCAATAACTTTGATTGGCCACTTCACAATGTACATTTTCACGAAGTTTCAGGGCAATCTGAGTGGCGGTTTTGGAGAAGTCAAAAATAGCAAACAAACACATACAAAAATTCAGTTTAAAAAAGTTTTAAAATTGTAGCGCCACCTATTGAACCAAGGTATGCAGGTCCCAAGAAGTGTTTCTAAGATTCCTTTTAAAACATATACAACAAAAACACCGACACCTGTTGAACGCATTATGGTTCGGGAGTCCTCAGAAGGGTCGATGCGTAATTTCAAAGCAATTGGAGAAGCGGTTTGCGGATTGTTGTAGGTTTTGGTCGAAAAAAAAATGAACAAAAATCAAAAGAAATCCCAAAATCAATCGAGTGTGACGTGACCATTTGAATCAACTTGGTAGCGACCCATGCAAGGTACATTCCGATCAAGTTTGAAGTGGATCTGGAAACAGATCTGGAGGAGTTGAAAATATGAATTCCCGTGGCAATCCTCAGTGATTTACATATTGATCAATAAACAATATACATTACCTGACAAGGTAATGCATATCCCCACCAAGTTTGAAAGGAATCTGGCAGATGGTTTTGGTGAAGTAGAAAATGTGAATTGCCATTGCAATCCCCTTTGCCTAGCGTACTAATCAATAAGAATGTATGCCATAAGTATGTACCCAAATATAAAAATTTGTTACAATTCTGGGACAAGGGACATGACCACCTAATGAACAACTTTGACTTTTTGCCAAGGCAAATTTCAACTATTAATCATAATTTGGGAAACGGTTTTCAAGAAATGGTTAATATAAAAAACATACAATATTTTTTTTTAATTGAGAGAGAACGATGAATGGCGGAAGACACAGCCTCCTGAAAGTTCAGCTATACTGACAAGAGGGGTGATCTGGGTTAGCTCAATTCTCGACGCACCGTCTTTCATTCCCATGGTGCACATTTCTGACACCTAGCAACCCATGCCATTTGAGGTCAGGTGTAAAAGTGGGTTAGCAAAGCCCATTACATTACAGTGAACATATAAGTCAAGACAGTTTCACCCCACATATGAGGAAGAATTTTGTATTTGTCATCTAATCTACCTGAAGTACATATATAGTCATAATGAAATTATGTCCTGGTGTGAGAAAATGAAAGTTTGAAGCTTATTTGACAGCATAAAGACAGGTTCGATTTATACCTGCTATTTTCCAAAAGATGAGGATCATGGAAAGTGACCACAAGATGTGAGCAGTCAACCATGAACAGGATGGGCAGCACCATCTTTAGGTGAATCTAGAAATAACCCAGATCTCTCCTATTCATTTGCGCTAAAAAAAGCATCTTTGGTGAAGTTCCTTGGCCAAATAATTCAAAAAGATACAGAGATACATGTGGAGTTCCTTGTTCTTTGAATAGCATGTCCATAGGGGCAACCTGGACTTAAATCCCAAGGTCACAGTTAAAATTATAGAAAATATGGTTTTAGGAGTGAAACACCAAAAACTGTTTGAGCTAGGACTTTGATGGTACACCAGACGGGCAAGGCTACATTACATTTGGTGGCCTTCACTTACGTCTCAAAGTCACAGAGCCACTGAAATGAATGTTACCGTTTCACTATTTGGACCTGGACATTTATTATTGCGCATGATGATTCACACGAACTGAACTGAAAGTGAATAACCTTTAGGTTGCATTTATTCTTCGCTGAATGATCGTACGGTTTGGTACTTTGGGCAATCAGTAGGTACGTGTACATTAACACTGTTATACGCCCTGAAACTTGTTCACTAGGAAAGTACATATACAAACAACCCAACATCAAGACAGTGTCTTGTCCTACAATGCTGCCCTCTAGCAGCACCTTGAAAAACTACATCAATCCACAGACCCGCTTTGTCCAAAAAAGAACAAATTAATTACTCATAAATAATATCTAATATGCATTCCTTTTTTATGCAAGAAACGTTGCACACGTTCAATTGTGTTAAATGCCATTAATGATGCAGAATTTCATACCTGCAGGACAAAACTAAAACACGGAGGAACTGGCATGTAAATTTTTACCTATTTTGGATTACCAAAAAAGGGTCCATCATAAAAGTTATGACAGCTTTATTCCTTTTTAATCAAAAATGATACAATGAGTCAACAGATTTTCCCTGGCAAACTCAAGAAAAGCTGTTGACTCAGTCACCACAAGGTCAGTGCAGGACAGCAGGGGGTTAATGTTCAAGTAGGGACAGCATTACAGATTTCTTCGAACCCCAAGTAACTGCAAAGTTTGGCATCTAACACAACGTCTGCAGCCTGAGATTACCTGTTGATGTTGCTAACATGACCCACATCCAAACGTCACATCAAACATTTGGTCGCAACTACACATTCTGTCTCCTTGCAATAAAATTGTAAGTCTTTCAATAGTTGCTTACCCCCTAATTATGTAATAGGATGATAATTTCCCCATGGTTGTGCAATTGATTTTCCCAAATAATTGACAGAAATTGTTACATGTCATTCCTGCTGGGGAAGGACTGACTGGCAATTGCAAACTTAAGTCTTCATTAAAGGAGTTCATCCCGGCACAACTGTGCCAGGTCTGAAGTCTGTAGATTTTACATTTGTACGGGAAGTCGGACGACGTAGGCCTTACCGGGCAATGCAAAAGCACCACAAATGAAGACATTCATCCATTCAGTTCACAAAGAGTTTGTCTCAATTTCCAGTCCAACCTCCCACTTATACCTTAATAAAAATCACCACTTTACCCATCTATTTGTATTTTGCCATTTATGATGACCAAAAAAAAAAATTTTTTTAAATAAGAAGCATATGCATCATTCACTAAACATTATAACATCCCTAGAAATGTCACATACAATGTTGTAGATTGCAGAACAAACATTTTTAGAACCCATACAAATATGACAGATTTACCTTATGGCACTTGGGTAAGATTTCTTGGAAGCAATGTTTTCTCAGCAATTATAAAAGTGTAATCATAATGGCTACCACCTTAACACTCCTTGGCCATGAGGAGAAAAAAATGCATCAAGTATAGGTGTGATCACTGTAATGGGGTGAAGTGAATAACAGTGATCCATGGGGAAATTTGTTCATTATTGGAACTTAGGTGCTTATGATATGATTATAATGAAGTCTACGTAGTTTGATGCACAAAGTTTAGAAGGTATATGGGTCACATTACAGTAAAATCCAGCAGAAACTGTCTCTGTTGATGATTTGTTTCTAATAGTTTTAAACATTGCATGCTGCATCCGTTGCTTTCAACGCTGAGAGTAATGTCAAGATCATTATCCTCTGAACTCAACACTCTTACCATGGTGATCAACTGTTCCAAGTTTTGTGATCCCAGCTTATCCAGTTCTCGAGATATTGCATGCAAGAAATTCGGACAGCATCAATCCTGGTGACCTTGAAATTGGAGCAAGGTCATTGTCCTTTGAACCTGACTTTAACCAGGGTGATCAACTGTAAAAGTTTCGTCATCTTACCTTTTTCCAGTTCTTTTGATCTTGCATACCAAAAAAACTCACTAAGAACTAACCCTGTTGTCCTTGAAATTAGGTCACAGTCACAGTTGTTTGACCTCAACACAGACTTTTGTAAGGGTAATCAACTATAAAGGTTCCAAGAGAGAAGCTTATCTGGTTCTCGAGATATCATGCACCAGAAGTTACGAGACAATTGCCCTGGCGACCTTCAGATTGGGTCAAGGTCACTGTCCTTCAAACTCAACATAGACTGTAACAAGGGTAATCAAGTGGAAAAGTGTCATGATCCGAGCTCAAACGCCCTCAAGAAACTGCATGCAAGAAATTTACAGACAGAGAGACAGACGGACGTACATATGCAGTCTATCGCAATACCCCAGGCCTATCAGGGCCAAGGGGTTAAATAATGATTGCCATTCTTTGATGAAACTTTTTGATTCAGCTTCTTCATTTTCACATATTTCAGCAAAAATAAATTTGCACACAATTATTAATTGAAACACGTGAAAGCAATACTATGAATAACACACAACATAAACACACTGAAATACATTGGGTACATTGCAGCGACACAGATATTTCATACAAGGTGTAAAGTATAGGGTAAACTTCTTGGTTACAGGATAAAGTGTCTTGTTTCCACAAGGAAGTTTGGCACAGGTTTGAGAATCAATGTGTTACGTTCATGTGGTACTTCCTTACTGCCACATAAAAAAGATGATAAGTCTATCACTAGCAACTTGCACGACTTAGTTTGGATGAAGTCTATCACTAGCAACCTGTATGACTTAGTTTGGATGAAGTCTATCACTAGCAACCTGTATGACTTAGTTTGGATGAAGTCTATCACTAGCAACCTGTATGACTGAGTTTGGATGAAGTCTATCACTAGCAACCTGTATGACTGAGTTTGGATGAAGTCTATCACTAGCAACCTGTATGACTTAGTTTGGATGAAGTCTATCACTAGCAACCTGTATGACTTAGTTTGGATGAAGTCTATCACTAGCAACATGTATGACTTAGTTTGGATGAAGTCCATCACTAGCAACCTGTATGACTTAGTTTGGATGAAGTCTATCACTAGCAACCTGTATGACTTAGTTTGGATGAAGTCTATCACTAGCAACCTGTATGACTTAGTTTGGATGAACACCAGGAGCTTTTGACAGAATACAGTGATACACGTATAGACTGATATGTCTGTCACATGATCACTCCAGCAGGGAGGCTGGACATTAACAATGTGTCAGACAGCTCTCATCAAGCCACGTTTCAGATCCAGTAACAATGTTAAAATTTTCTGTCTGCAGTAGGAGTTGGATCTCATCACCTTTGCCAGCACAATAGGATGTATTCACATTTAAATGCGGTTCTACTCTTAACACCTATTGAGCAAAAGAGGGAGCCACCTGCATCAGGGCAGATCCATGTATTTAGCATGGTCAAAAGTACTTTCTCAACAAAATGAACAGCACGAGCACAGAATAATCTTAAGAAAATGTATTAACAGATATTTGAAACATAAAGGATGCCTAAATTGATTTTGGTTGAAAAGGTGTTATTTATGGATGTTTATGTAGTATATAATACAAATCTGCCCTGATCATGGTGGAAGCATCAGTCTGTTGCCCCAGCAACACAGGAAGTGAGCAGGATCACAGTTAAATATGAATGTCTCCTATTGATACTGTGAACGTTGCAATGACACGACTTTAGCTGACTGGCAGTTAAGGTGTCTCTATATTGGACCCTGGGTTGGGATGTACATCAATGGCTGATGCAAAAATTTTGTATGGCACATATATGAGGTTCTGTGAGCACAAAATATAAATCATTCAAAAACACGTCTGCATTTATAGCATAACCAGAACACGGCAGGAAGTGTTTACCTGACTTGTCATTAAGGAACAAGCAAAATAAACAAAACAGGCTACCTTTGAAACATAACAAAACATGAATAGGCCTATGGCCACTCTGCATTGTTCAATACTGCAGCCCGTTATGACCTGAATACATTGATAATCTACCCTGCATAAACCAGGTAGCTTCAAAATACATAAATAGTAACATACAGATCATGACTACAAACCTTCGGATCAGAACAAAACCAGGCACGTTGGGCCAAAAAGGGCCCTTTTGTCTGCGATGCCATAGCGTTTCGGCGTATTTTAGCCTCATAGAGGGTACCATGGGAAATAACATACATACAGTCATAACATGGGGCATGAACAGGTAAAGTAGCAAAGCAATAAAACATGTAACAATAGATGCACAAGAGTGGAAACTGAGTGAAAAGAACATGTGAAGAACATTTTTTCACACCTTTGTCAAATTGTTCCTGACAATTGCTTACAAGTTTCGTACATATTTCTTACAAAGTTCAGACATTTCCTTAGATTGTGGCACAATTTCTTACAGATTCCCTTTATTTCCTTCAGAGCCAAGGCAGTGGTGCGCTTACAAACCACATGCGAATGTGTCTAAACGATAGCTGAGATATACGATTCACAAAAGGATGAATGAAGTAACATAATTGCAGTTCAAATCATCCTGCAATGGATTAAATGTCACTTGTAATCACAGTAAAGTGCACTGTGAAAATAAAAAAGTTAAATCATATCAAGAGTGACCCGTTGTAACGGCAGATGTAGTGTAAATTCAGTGTCAAGTTTAAACATCTTATAGGCGACTGGGCTACACTTAACGTTTAATCAGTCACAATACAATGCTCATTACAAACAGGCTGGGAGTGGAAAGTGTCAGTTTGTGTGTGCATTTTCTTTTTGAATTCCTGTACTTATCCAAGTCCTCGTTTTCATGTATCTGCACCACACAACGGAGCACATTTTCACAGTTTGCTCCCCAGGGACTGTTCTGCCACTCAAATAAAGGCTGTCCTTTGACCAATATAATGAATCAAATTTTGTTTTTTAAAACAACGCACCACAAAAAAAAAAATAAATAAAAATATGTGATCACTTTTGGGTCAGGTGTTCTGTGGTAAATACATTGGCATTCTTTCTCCTTGCCTCGCTGACCTTTCGTTTTGTTCTATTGGACTACATTCAGCCATGATAGCCCTCGGTTGACTGTCATCACTTTTGTCAACATGACGAGAACCTCCACTTTTTTTTAGTCTATATTCTCAGCACATTTCACCTGGAGTTTGTCTGAATCACTTTCAATGATTAAGTTTCTGCTCATGCTCATCACGCTACTTCTTCAACTGTGCATTTGCCTCTGCAAGTTTCTCTTCCAGATCGGTGACTTTAGTTTCCCACTACCGATTCTCCCATAATTTTCCTCAACCTCAATCTTGGGGTGAGACAAAATCTCATAATAAAAAAAAATTTTTTAAAAAAATAATAAAAAAAAATCAAAAAAAAAAATCATCGGCTTAGCATTATCAAGAGCTCAAGGTCATTCACACTGTCACTTTGCATTTTGCTTAAAGGCAGCGATTCACCTGTTAGCGAGCCTAGGACATTGAAAAGTAGTGATAGCAAGCCCAACATTTGGGCTAATTGACATTTTGGACACAGCAATGCAAGAAGTTTCAACAGCACACTGGGCCGGCTAACCACACTTGGCTCACTTTTGTCTTCGTTAACTGCCATTATCACTCATACACAATGTCGACAAGGTCAATTCTAATGGCAGGTTTTTATAAACAGAGCACGTCGTAAGAAAAAGTACATCAATCTGACAGTCCCCCTAAAAGAAATGGCAAATCTACTCTGGATCCAAAAGATCACATAATCGTCATAAATCCATCTTGCACTGGTACACTACCCTAGCTAAGTGTCCAATTATTTACCATAATCTATTAAAAATATTCAGTGCAAAGACACCAAACAAATCCAATAAAATGATCGTCACTCTTTTTTTTTTTTTTCATTGTCACCATGAAGCCAACATTTTAAAATTGTTACAAACAAAATTTCCACTTTTTCCAGTTTTAAGAAAATGTATACTTTACCCACATTTAAAATCAGAATCTAGGATTATATTTAACAGTTTGTGAAAGTCACTGCTTCTGGTAACTGAACATATACATCCCAAGTTATCCAAAACACATGGACAAGTACAGTCATTTCTTAAATTTCCATTCCTGTGGTCAAACATACTGTAAGCATTCTATACAATGGCCTACCTAAAAACATACACAAAATATAGCTTTCATCTGCGTGCAGTGAGTGTGCTTTTTTCACCTTTTTATAAAATTTGGTATACATATATATGTACATGCGTGCACGCATGCATGATTATGTTTGTATGTGTGTGCAAGCACAAATGTATAAAATAGCATCCAGAGAACGGATTACCCTCGGCGCCCACAATCTTTTTTTCCTAAATAATGCATTTTTTTGAGCCTCAGCAGAAGAATATTTTACATACAATTTCCATTTTGTTGTCTGTGAAATGAAAGAGCACTTTTGGATGTGTTCTTGGGGCAAGTTCTGGTGACAGAGACCACTGTACTGTGCGTCACTCAGTCGGCGATCAAATAAACACTTCAAAAGTTTCATAACAAGTTAAAAAATAGGAGGAGTTGCTTTTCAATAGGAATGTGATCCACTATGATGTGCATCTCTGAAAAAATTTGGGGAAGCTGCGTTGGATCCTTCTTGAGATATGGTAACGTCATCCCCTTGTGCACCACTGAGATGCCTGAAAAGATAAATACTTTTAAGTTTCATAAAAAGTTTATAAATACAAACAGGTAGCTAGTTATAAAATAAGAACCTGGTCCATCATAAGATGCATCTCTAATAAAAATTTGGGAAAGCTGTGGTCAATAGTTTTTGAGATATCATGGTAACGTTGTCAGGGTTGACACCACTCAAACAGCCCTCAAATAAATACATTTAAAGTTTCATAAAAACTCTAAAAATATTCAGAGGAAGCCGGTTTTACGTGCGAACCTGGTCAATCATAAGATAGGTCTTGAGAAAAATTTGGTAAAGTTGTGGTCAATACTTTTTGAGATATCACAATAACATCATCAGGGTTGAGGCCATACATTAAAAGTTTCATAAAAAGTTTTAAAATAATCTGAGGAAGCTGGTTTTCCCTAGGAACCTGGTCCATTATAAGGTCCTTCTGTGACAAAAATTTGGTACAGCTACAGTGAATATTTTTTTGATATATGGTGGTAACGTCAACAAGATGGACGGACATACAACCATGGGGATGACAATACCTCCAGCACATTCTGTGCTGAGGGTAATAAAGCTGCAAAAAAAAGCATGTTTTTATTGGCCAGATTCACTGAACACAGTGAAAGGTCATTATAAAGACACTAAGATATCCCATATATTCACTTAATGACACAATTCACTTCTAAATCCCAAAAATTATTGCCTTCACCTTATAGTGCCTTTCCATAATTCAAAATATTAGGCACAGCCCTACATGGACTGCTCTCCTTCTTTGATGGAAGGGACCTGCAGCCAGGATTTAAATTTTGAAAAAATAAATAAAGAAAAGCACACACACAAGCATAATGACTACCAAAGGTTACAACTTCCACACAAACGTCCCTATACATCATCTCATCAACGTTTGGTTACATTTACGGCTGTCTCAGGAAGGGCTCTGCTTGTGATTCTGGTCCAGGACTGCACTGGTTATGTAACAATGTAGGGGTTTCGACTTGATAAGAGCAATCAAGCATAGAATACAGTACGACTGGTTCCTTTCCTTGTGCAAACGCAAGGTAAGGTTGATATGCGACTCTTTTGTGCAAGTTCTCATCCAAGACAGTCAGTCGTTCGTTGCTTAACTCTCTCAGTGCCAAGTTTTGGACTGAGTCAGCAGCTTTCCTCGGTGCACTTTGGGCGAAATGTGCCCAAAGAGCACAAGGAAAAGCTGTTGACCCGGACCATTATACTCTCAGGAACTACATGTACAGTGTATTGGCATATTGGTACTTGAATCAAAAGTCGTTTCACAAGGAATATGAATCTAGCATCCGTATTATAATTGAGCGCAGTTAGTCCTCTAAAGTAGTTCGACTGTAGTCGCAGTTGGCATTGAAAGAGCTAAACTTTTGAGTAGTCAGGTCTAGCAGGTGTCCCCACTCTGAGAAGGTACATGAATATAAATGGAATTCTTTTCTTGTATTGCCTCCAAAGCAGACCATTTCCATGGAATCCCGACTATACTTGCCAGAGCAGTAGACTAAGTGCAGAGCTGGGGTCTGTTTTGGAGATAATTTCGGAGCCCTTCGTTTGAATTTGAATTTTGCTTCTTTGTTTTGTATGTTGGTACATATGCCAGTTCATATTAAAGTTATCTCAGTCCTGTAAGTATCTCGAAAAAATTCATCTGCTTTTCACTGGAAAACTTGTCTGAAAATTCAAATCTACCACCTCCACATAATGTGACAGGTCTGGCAGCTCTCAAATTTTTTGGACCCATACTCATATATACCCCCCAGCAGAGCTCTGATTCAGAGCCTGATGCACGTAAGGACTTGACCTATTTTTGTAATGATGTACAGCCTTGTCTTGGAAGAATAAAAGCCATCTTTGCTTGGTCTACATGGCTGGATCCTCACCAGCAGGCCCTCTGGTGGTTGATGGAGGAACAATGTATGAAGCTACAAATTCTCACAGACACAGTACCTCCCTCCAACTTTGTAAAAAACACAATAAAATGTGGACCAAAACCAAAAAAAGAAAAAAATGGAACATTTTCTTTGTAGATGAGTGGATGTGGGTGACACGAAGTCAGCGAGTGTTCTCGGGCATGTATTCCTGAACAACGTATCCAGCTGCTCTTTCTCCGCTCAGCAAAGCGCCATGGGTCGTGGAGTAGAAGGCGGGGTGAGTGGCTTCTCCCGCAAACAGAATCAGCGGCTGCAAGTGACAACAGACACGAAAATAAACTTGTAGTCACGAACCGTACCAAGTGTAATTGTCTATGGTGAACAACAGAAAATTTAAATGACAAAAAGTGCAGGCAGCGGGAATTACTGTTTGGATAAAATTTTGGAAAATCTAGACAAGGAGAAAGTTTGACTATGCTGTGACACGGGCACCTGTAAATTATCTTGTTTTCACACGTACAGACTTTCCTGCTTTGTGCACTTCAGGCATATAATTCAAGGTTGAATTTCACTGTGTTGAGCAAAGTGTTTGTTAAAGCTTTGTTATTATAATACAACATATTCCATTGTGCTTTAATTTTCACCATTTTGCGCCACCAGTGAAATGCATGGAAATAAAAATACAGCGAAATGAGTTGAATTTATGTTCTGCTCATGTTATATCTAGGAAACTATGGCACAATGAAGGGTCTGCTTTCCATGGTCCCCTTTTCATCTGCTGGATACAGCAACTACAGTAGTCCCCCTCATAGGAGTCACCCCCACACCCCACCCCCCACCCCCACCCCCACCCCCACCACCACCACCACCACCACACCCCACCATAAGCCGTCCTATATACAGAGTTCACTTCTCCATGCAGCAAGTTTGGTATTTTCAGTTTACTTCCCCCTCAAGAGTGGCCACCCCTCTTATAAGACCTCATTTCTGGTGCCCTGGGGGGGGGGGCCCTACAAGAGGGAAAACCACACTGTGTTTTCATTTTATTGCCCCCCTCAAGAGAGGTAATGCCCCTTAAGAAGACCCATTTCTGGTGCACTTGGGGTGGCCACATAAGAGAGAGACAGACCACCATAAAACTTAACGACTCTTCTTTTGCTGGTGACGACAAATGTTGTGCTCATCTGAATCATGATCATAATTCGAGGTTCCAATGCCCCATACGAAACATTTCGCTCTGAGTACCATCCTGCCTTTAGTTCCAGCCAAGATGAGACCAGTCCCAGTCAACAACTTTCCGTGTTGTGCGTTGGGCCCAAAGCATCTCAAGGAAAGCTGTTGACTCAGTGTCCAATTTAATCATTGCCTGGTGAAAGTCGTGGTCCAGCTGCCAGACCGACGCTGCACCACTTGCCTGCTAATCTCCATGTTTCCTTCATAGCAAAGATAACACAGAGCTTGGTCTGCTTTGGAGACAACTGGAGCACAGCCAGACCATGGTGTCTCAGGGAAAGCAAAAACTACTGTGGTCGCCACTCGATCTGTACAGAGTGAATCAGAACTAAACCTTGACCAATTCGAACATCACAAACTTTAATTCGTCAGATCACCTCATTCCTGGAATGTTATGGAGTTCCGCTGCTGCACGTACATCTTTCTGAAAGAATTCAACCTACCTTTCCAGTCTCTTCTTCCACAATTGGTTCAGCCAAAGTTTTTATGTGTTGGGCAGTGGCTCCGACTTGTGGATAGCTGTACGAGCCACGCTGATATGGATTGCTGAACCACTTTGACCTGAACAAAGTAATGACACTGTGAATATTGGGACACAAAATAACACCAATACTGGACATTCATGTTGGCTGCAATGCTAGTTTTGACCCATGTCAAGGAATTACCTGTATGGAAGGGCAGAACTTTGTCTCGAACATGGCAAACAAAACATGCTGCTCTTGCCATGTCAGACACTTTGATAGAATTATTTTAAAAGTCATTTAATCCTGTTACCCAAACACACATTGATCTGGGTATAAGTAGCAGTCATCATGTGACAGACTAGCAATTAGAATTCTTTCCGGAACCTCTTCGGTTTTCCATCAGTATCATGTTGACTGAATGCCACCGTTCCCTAGCAATGGTCAGATTTTAGTGGAAAACTAATATGCGCGCCACGCCTTCATGCACAGAATGAGGCACCCATCCAAACTTTATCGTTGGCTAGAAAAAGTAATAACAGATGTATCTTCACTTGTCAAAACAGAAAAAAATAATTTTTTGACCTTTTGAGGTAAGTCCAGGTCAAAATTAAACATCAAAAGAAACCCCTCTAGTCCTTTTCTATTAGCGTTTAATAGTAGCCATGGGCCCAGGATCCACCGTTACTTACATAGAAGCCAATGTGTGTGCCAAATATTTGCTGCTATCTGTGTTGTAACAACATGTAGATATACCGCATTGATTTTTCCTTATTTTGATAACTTGTCTCAAGCAGCACAGTAGTGTACAATTTGGTAAAAATCAAGTCCAGGTACATGTACATTTTAGTTGAAAATAGTGAAAACACACAAACAGGTAAAAAACAGAACTACAGCACCACCTGTTGAACAAATTAAAGCCCAGGGGTCCCCAGAAGTGTCCCATGAAGTTTTGGAGCAATTTGCCAAGCAGTTTCATAGATTTTTTTTAAAAGATCTTGTTGAAAATGCACCAAAAAATCGTAACAAAATCTATAAAATAAAAAGTCAATTCAGCATGACTATTTGAATAACATAATTAGAGACCTGCCCAAGGAACCTCCCCACCAAGTTTGAGGTGGATCTGACTAACAATGTTGGAGAGGAAGTCAAAAATGTGAATCCCCGATGGATAACAGAGAGATGGAAGATGATGGAAGTATAACCAAAAGATTAAGCTGAGCTAACTGACAAGACAACGCTAATTTTTTTTTTTTAAAGTACAGGAACATGATCATTTGTACAATTTGGTGCAGACCTACCCAAGGTACATTCCCACCCTTTTTGAAGTGAATGTGGCTAAAAGTTCTCAAAAAGGAGCTAAAAAATGTGGGCCACCTTTCCAGTGGTACCTGTCTTGAGAGACCCCTCCAATGAGAGACCACATATCTTTTTAAGATGGCTCTCTCAGAACGCTGTGCTATCTTTTCCATGTTATTATACCTCCAATGAAAGACCACCTGTTTTGAGAGACCACATTTTCACCTGCCCTAGGGGTGGTCTCTCAAGACAGGGACCACTGTACCACCATTGGCTGGCCTGGTAATTAATAGGATGTATATGTATGCACAAACTGACAAGTACCTGCATCAAAAGATTCATTGACAAGAGGGCTGTGTGAACAGCCCGTGCCTCAGCTGAGCTTGACATTCATCAGACTTGCAGCTCTATGAACTTGGGAAAGGATCAAGGACACCATGTTCTGAGTAAGTCTGACCTTTATAGAAGAACACTTACATGTGCAACATCAAAGTTCAAGCAGTTCTCAAGTTATAAAGAAGAGTAAAATTCATGTATGTTGCACTGTGACCCCAGAAATGAGGTCAAGGTCATTCATGTACTGTCTCAGCATGACTTTCATACAGAATAATTAGCATGTGTGGCTAACTCAAAACAGATCCCAAGTTATCAAGTAAACAGTAAATTTCGTATCAGTTGTCCTGTGAATTAGCACTAGAATGCCCATTGACTTACATAGTAATCAATAGGAAAGCTACATTGAACGATAAGTACCCGAATTGAAAATCCTTAAAAATCAGGAATCCAAAGCAGTGCCACCTAGTAAACAACTTTGCTTGACCCTTCCACAACAACATATCCATCACATTTCAGCTTAATCTGAGGGATGGTTCTGAGAACAAGTGAAAAATAGTAAAACCAAAAAATCTGGAATCTGGTGCTTCACCACATTTGTTTGACCCTTCCACAAGGTACATCTCCACCAAGTTTCGTAACGATCAGAGTACCAATTTAGGAGAAAAGGTGGAAAATAGTGAAAATACACAAAAATTCACCATAAAAACAGGAAAAAAGACGGCACAACCTGGTGAACAAATTGGGGTCTAGAGGTCCCAAGAAGTGTCCCTGTGCAGTGTTAAAGCAATAGGAGGCAAAGCTGTTTCAGAGAAAAATATTTTTTAAGATTTGCCAAAAATTTAAGCACCCCCCACCAAAAAAAAAAAAAAAATCATTAAAAAAAATTGAATTTATTGGATACAAGTTCAGAGGTAATGGCCATCACAAATAAATCATTTCTCAAATGTATTCCCTTTGTGACCTAGAGAAAGTACATCTAGGTTGTCCATATTATGCAATATCAAATTTCTATATACCCATTTGTGGTACATTTGGTATCATTAGCCTTATTGGTTTTTTTTTTTTTTTTTTGAAATACTGAATTTGATGTACTTTCAACACATTTTGGTCTGTATCCTCACTGTACTGTAGGGGGCACCACCAAATCTCAGCATGCTTTCACCTTTTTGCCTGATCAACATTCCTACAATATCTCATGATGATTCATTGGAAACTCTTTTAAAAAAAAAACAGCATTCTCAAAATTTCCACATTTTTAGCCCATGTATTACATAGGAATATAGATGACCCACCAATATCCATAACAACCTAGATTCATCCCCTTTATGAATCCTGAAAGTCATACAGAGTAAACTTGAAAACTGTGGACTGAAATCCTATTTACTGAATACATTTATGGATGGACAACAGCAATAGATGGTTGGACGAGTGACTCTCTAAGCTTGAGACTTTTGGTAAGCAGAGCTAGAAAATGTAATCAAAATAGCCAAAATGGGTTCGACTTTACGTGCACCTTGAAAAGAGACTGGTATCCTCACCTTTGGGCATGACTTCTCACTGCCAAAACACATAGGGGGCGCTACACTTGCATATTGCAACAAACAGCAACAGCATTTTGTCAATATCGCAGTACAGTTGTCCCTCCTTTGAGAGACCACCCCTAGTGCCATCCAAGAAGTCGTCACATAAAGCAGGTGGTCCTCCAAACGAGGTTCAACTCTTGCACCACATGCCCTAACAGTTAAGTATTTCTTTGAATTCCCATGCATAATTTTGATTCAAACATGATTGACGGTCACTTATTAGACCCCGTTCCTTCTTGCAGTCATGTGTTTAATCCTTTTTTAGTATTGTAAACAAATTCTGGACTTGTTACCTTGTTTTGACAAATCATTTTACCAATCTTGTACAAAATAGGAGGGTATTACTTATCTGAAATGGGGAATTTATGGATGGATATACAGTGAAACCTGTTTTGAGAGACCACTGTAATGAAAAACCACCCGACTTTTCAGACCATGTTTACCATGTCCCTTTTGCTATCTTTCCCATGTTATTGTAGATCCATCGAGAGACCACCTGCCTTATGTGACCACTTTTTGGCTTGTCCTAGGGGTGGTCTCTCAAAACAGCTTTTCACTGTATGGTCTTTCTGGGTCATTTTGGTGGGTCACCGGTCAGGTTCTGCAGGCAGTCTCCCAAAAGAGGTAAATTTTCGTAGAAGGTGCTCTTGCATACTGACTGTGGTCACAAAAGAGCAGTCTTTCAAAAGACGGACTACTGCACTGCAATGCACTGTACCAACTTTCACAGCCCTAAACATTTGCAGCCAGATATATCTTACTTGCCTAGCACTAAGACTTTCAACTATCACGGCAAAGCTTGCATGTTTTCTGGAAAATACCAAAATTGACCTTTGAACATGGGACTTCAATAACATCTGCCCAAGTTCTCTGACTTTGTGGCAAGGCATAAGTGACAATCCCTCCACGATATGGACATAACGATGGCAAACCAAAAAAAGTCACTAACATTCATGGGAGTATAGAATACTAATTCCAAACATATATGACACATCCTTCTTATATGAAGTTCAGTGCATGTTCCAAGAGCATGTCTATCACTTTTTAAACGGTGAATTTTATCTATGCCTTGAATTTGGTAAGAGAATGGGTACAGGTACTTCCTTGTTCAATGATTAGGGCAAAAACAGCACCAACGCTAATACGAATGCCCCATATTTTATTGAATTTCAGAACAAAAACCAAACAATCCTCGTGAAATTTTAATGGCCATTCACCATTTTCACTGCCATACAAACTTTTCAGACACACTTTGCTATTTATTAAGCTAGTACAGTGGTCCCTCCTTTGAAAGACCACTCCGTTGGGAGACTACCCTCCTTTGACAGACCGCATTGTTCGTTCTTTCTTCAGAACTGATTATGTTTTTGATACCTCCTTTCAGAGACCAGCTGCTTTATGTGACTGCCCTTTAGGTGGCACGAGGGGTGGTCTCTCAAAGGATGGACTACAGTACTGACTTTATACTAGGTCTTACATAATCAGATTGCACTGTTCAGAGAGGTGTAATAATGTAATGAGATGTTTCTTAGGCCCTGTCTGTTAGCTGAGATAGGCTGTTAGTCCCTACATTTGAGCTGTACTGGGTTGTTACTCTCTGTAGTATAAAGTGGCCTAGGCTTTTAGTCCATGCCTACGAGCCGAGCTGGCATTTGGTCCCTGTCTGTGAGTTGGGCTGTGCTCTTAGTCCTGGGTTGATAGTCCATATCCATGTGATGGGTGAGTTATTAGTCCCTGCCTATGAAGTGGACTGGGTTTTTATTTCATGCCAAAGATATGGACTGGGTTGTTAGTCCCTGAAAATCTGGTGGATGGGTAATTAATCCCTGCCTAAGAAATGGACTGCCTTTCCTGTCAGTGAGATGGACTGGGTTGTTAGTCCATGTTAATGAGATGGACTGGGTTGTGAGTGAATGTTAATCAGATGGACTGGGTTGTTAGTCCTTTGCAATGAGATGGACTGGGTCCTTAGACCATGGCTGTGAGATGGACTTGGATTTTAGTCTATGTCTATAAAGTGGGCAAGTTGTAAGTCCCTGCCTATGAGGTGTGTTGTGTGAGGTGGTGTATCAATCTGAGAGCCTGCCAGTATGGGCACTGTCTTTGGCCAACACAATAAATCAGTACTTATGATCCTCAGTCACGTACATGTCGATCCATGTTAACCTCATTTTGCCTGTGGAAACGACCCCCTCCATAACAAAACATACAAAAGTAACAAGTAATACAAATCTCATTTAGAAAACCGAAATTTCTAGTACCCCCACGGCTACTGCTTTGAGGTTTTAACTTGTCCTGACTGGATCTTGACTTGTCCTGGGCTAGACGACACACAAGAGCCCTGCCAATGGATGCATGCAAACAAATTTTGGTAGTCATGATTTTCGAAGATAAATTTTGGCAAAACATTTGTTTCAAATAGTAAGAGTTTGTGTGCATTACTGTTTGGAACACATGAAGATTTCATGTGCACAAATTTTAAACAGTTCATGCATATTTAGCGGTGGATCAACTGAGAAACATGAAGAATTTTTTTTTTTTAAACATTTTCAAACTCTTTTCCATGCTTTCTTTTGGACGCAGTCAACAGCTTACCGCCAAGGCTGCCATGCCTTGTGTGCACTTAGGAAAACTATTGACCTGGACCATTATTCCCCGGAAAATCGGCATGCTACTACTGGAATGAAAAGTTCTTATTAGCAATTTGAATCTGGAATTATTATAACAATAATTCATATTAGTGCAACTTTTGCGACGATGAGCACTGGATGGGTTACGATTTCCCTATGTTCATGTTGAAAACAAAAAATGTAGCTTTTTTCCCTCGTAGCACACTTCTGTTGTCATCACAAACACCATCAAACCTTACCTTATGATTTGTTTTGGATATGGAATGTCTGTCACCTTCAGAAAATGTCTGAGTATGTGTAAGAAGGAGCTAATCACCTCCTCGTCCGTCAGGGTTTCCATGTATTCAGCCTCCTTTCCTGAGATCCAACCTGCAACATTTATTATACATGATGGTGTACATACGCTATGATAAACTGTGACATGGTGGTATCAGCTGAATATGGCCACCCAAATCTACAAGTTCAAATCAGTCCACTTTGATGCAACATTATGGTTTGTTGCAGCAAGTACTTTGACGAAGAATTGCATTTTTTTCTGTCGTCAACATGTGGCCCTGAATATGGATTATCATTCCATTCATACCCTCCCTCCCCCCCCCCAACAATAAAAAAAGAAGAGTCTCCTACCAATTACACATTCCTGTACAGCATATGGGGTCTTACATTTTTGTTAGACGTACAGTGGTCCCCCTCTTATCAAGGCCTGCCCCTAAAGAGAGACCACCTACAAGGGCCACTTCTCCATGCAGCAAGTATGGCATTTTAATTACATTTTACCCCTCAAGAGAGGCTCCCTGTCATAAGGCTACTTTTCTAGTGCCTTTGGGGTGGCCTTATACGAGGGGGACCACTGTATGCAAATACAGTGTACCAGCACTGATGTACATGTATAAAACTTCGACCAAGATACTGAATGTTCCTGCTTTATATTTTAATACCTGAACAAGAAAATGTAACACTTGTTTTGGATCAATAAAATAGCTCCACACTTTTTGAGAGCAAGTGGACATACTATAAAGAGAACTCTCCACGACATTTTCTCTTCCATATTATAATAAGTTCATTCATTGCAATAGATATTTAAGATGTCAAGTGCCATGGACATGTCATACAGCACCTTTCCCCCATCAACTCTTGCCTTGGGGACTTCTCATTGAAGTATTTGGTGCTGTTGACAGTAAGGACATCAGGTGTTTTGGCATAAAGTATACAAGATTCTCATGCTGATTCTCCATTAGGAGGTCAATTGGTTAACCCGTTCCCCCTCAAACTGGACAAAACCGGCTGGGGGTCAAATGTCTGCCTCAGTGTTTTCCACTCATTTCAACACTAATGAAAAACAATTTGACTGATAATTGCAGATGAAACCTATGGAGATAACATGACCCAGGTCTCCAGCTTTCCTTGGTATGGGTTGGGCACTTACGTGCAGTGCCCAACCTGTACCAAGGAAAGCTACTGACTCAGAGGACAGGGTTAGTGGAGGTGATAAAATTTTTACTAGGTCCCCAATGTAACATACTTTTGCCACACATGCACATATCATATTGGCCTTGCATTGCACAATAAACAGAAAATTTTAATAAATTAAAACACACGGACATCTTGACGCATTACATGTACTTTGGGATTCATCATCTATTAAAGTCAACATTTCATATATCCTCCATGCAAATATCAAGATCAAAATACAATATAATGTACACTTTTTCTTCTTTGCGAGTACAGGCATGATAATTTTTTTTTCAGAATGTAGAAACTTTATCTACTAAATAAATCTGTAAAATGTTAAATGTTGTGTCACCATGTTGAAAAATAAAATTCACATTTACTCAAAATTTTATTATTTATGAGAAACATTTCACTATTCATGTACAAAATAAGCAGGACTTAATTTGCATTAAAAAAAAAACCCACTCTGATCTCACTGACACTTATTTCATAAAATTAATGTTCTTTTTTTTAAAGTACCTTTTAAAGTCATTATGGTTCTGGTGCATACATGTACAATGCAAAAAAAAAAAAAATCTTGAGCTCAGGTAAAGTAGACTGGACTTAGAATGTTTCAGAGTTTAGGTCCAGTCTACTTAAAATGAGCTCATGGTACAGTGAATTACTTCAACATTTCTCGTTTTAATTTTCAGGTTTGGCCACAAGAACTTACCACTGTCTTGCCAGCAAACAGATTTTGCATGACCATATATTTATTTTATTATTTTCTTCTTTTTTTTTTTTCTTTTTTTTTAAATCATCATAAATATATTTACCCAGAATGAATCCTGGGGCCGGATAATCAATGTCAATGCTGTAGACTTTCCTGACCCACGTCTGTGACATGTCATCCATCTCCTCCTTCCCTTTGTCCCACAGGAGCATCAGCCTTGAAGCTTCAGCAGGAATGAAGTCTACGTTCTCAAATTCAAGATATATTTTATTGACGGTGCCAATACCCAGTTTCCTGATTGCATCCTGATACGGATCTGGGAGAGGAGGGTGAAAAATAGTCTGCATCCGCTCTTTGAGGAAGCCCAGGGAAGCAGTGAATATGGCACAGTCTGCCTCAAAATATGAACCATTCTCGCAGGTGACTAAAATGGAGCTGCATTCTCCACCTTTGCAAGTATCAGAGGAATTCCACTTCAGATTAATGACTGGAGAATTTAACATTATTTGATCCTTTGGTATTGTCTGAGTCAGTACCTCAACAACCGACTGATAACCACCTTTGAAAATAGGATGGGGTCCATCTAGGTCTACGTAACTGCCAAACTCATTTAGAGAAACCTGCGACATACAATTACAACCTGAGCTAACTGTTTCCATTTTCAGGTAATATTCCAACAGCAGGTCTTGATAATGTGGTTGTTCTTTATTAAATTTGTGCATCATCTCTTTTTTATTTTTTTCCCAAGCATTGCGAATGTAATCATCAACTGAGGCCCATGTGGATTTGTGCCCTGCCCCCTGGCGGTGGAAGAATACCTTACATTCGTCAGTCAATTGTGAAAACATACCAGCACCCTGTGAAATTATCTTAGACGGGACGCACCTTCCATTTTCATCTACGGCTAACCTCCTGTGTCGACGTGTCCCATTTTTACCCTGCCGTTGTCCAAATCCTCCACAAGGCAAGTTGTTCTCCTTTGCAAGTTCCCAAATGGGGTTGCCATGAATCCCATGAATAAAAGTGGCACCCATCTCTATACTGCATTCCTTCCCTGTGACAAATGAACCAGACAGGTTAAAATAAGACCAAAAAAGGCCCAAAACATGGACACCTCAAATTTTGGCCTTTCACAACTGCAAAACAAACAGTGACAGAAGATACCCAAAACACATTTTGAGCCACATAGTCACATATAAATTCTGTGCAAAAATAAATAAATAATAAATTAAAAATTCATTGAACATGTAAACAATTTTGTTGTTGTTGTTGACATTTGTACAGGGGTCTGATCTTTAACATGTATGCTACAAATCTGAATGTTTATTTTACAGTAAGATGATCAGGTTGAAATTATAGTCATATATTTAAAATCTTTGGGTCATGCACATTAAAAATATACATGTACACTTCTTATACATTTATATGCCCACCCAACACACACACACACACACACACACACACACACACACACACACACACACACACACTGATGAAGGCAGGGCAAAAAGCTTTGCTCATGTCGGTCAGTCAGTCGATAGACAGACTGTGGTTTCCACAACATAACTCAAGAAGTTTTTAAGATAGGACTTTGACAGTGCCAAGGTATATATTCCTATATAAGTGCTAGGTGCACTATGAAGGTAGTTGACCTTGACCCTATTTCCAAGCTCACAGATCTACTATTCTAAGTTTCAGTTTCTGCATGATAACCACGCAAGTTTTTATGATAGGAACTGTATATTGCACAGGTTTATAGTCCTTATCCTGGGCTTCATCAAGTGTAAAGATGGATGACCTTGACCTAAATTCAAAGGTCATAAGGCTACTTTACTGAACTTGGTTTCTGCATTGTAACTCAGAATTTAAGTTATGACTTCAACATTGCACATGGTAATAGTCCTCAACTAGAGCTTGGTCAGCTTAGAAGATGGATGACCTTGACCAAATTCCCAAGGTCATCACCTACAGTCCTATTATTGAACTTGGTTTCTGCATGATAACTAAAGATGTTTTTTACTCAGGGCTTTCATATTGCACAGGAATATACCCTTCAATAACAGCTAAGTCAAGCTTTGAAATGGGTGACCTCGAGTTAATTCCCAAGATTAAAAAGCCATATTACAGAATTTGGTTTCTGCTAAATTAAGTTCTGCATAATTTTTTGAGCCATAGCTTTTATTTTGTCAATGTTTATAGTCTTCTGTTAGCATGATTAGGGATAGATCAGCTTCAAAGAAGGGTGAACTTGACCTAATTTCCAAGGTCACAAAGCCACTTCAGTGAATTTGGTTTCTGCATCCTAACTCAGAATTTAACCTAGGATATCAATATTGCACACGATCATAGTCCTCTATATAAGGGCATGATAAAGTTAGAACATAGATAACCTTGACCCAACTCTCAAGGTCAACACACAGGCTGGTAGACTGTGGTTTCTCAGATCCTTCAAGTCTCCTGCCTTGACAGAAGATCTCCCACTTTTTCATACTTTTTTACAAAGGCTCCCACTCTCCCGCTTTTTATAAAATGTCTCCCCCTTTTTGCAAAACTAAAAGAGTGGCATTATTCCATCTGTGGCTGTAAAGTTACAACTGTTTTGCATGCTATTGTAGCCTACTATATATGCGCAGAATAATATGTCTATGATGGTGCCTAAAATGGTTCAAAATGCAGGAAATGAAGGTGCAAATTTCAAATTTTTCCTGGGGGAGCATCCCCCTGGACCTGCTAGCTATGCTTCCCACCTTCCATGCTCACCCTACTACTTTTCAGAACCTGCAGGAGGGAGATCTCCAGTTTCTGCACCAGAACTCAAGAATTTTTTGGGATAGGGCTTTGATACTGCAGAAGTATATACTCCTTAACAAAGGCTAGGTGAAGTTTGAAGATGGTTGACCTTGACCTTATTTCCAAGGTCACAGAGGTACCACAATAAGTCTTGGTCTCTGCATGACAACTAAAAAAGATTTATTATAGGACTGGCATATTGCACAGCATTATAGTAGTTATCCAGGGCTCAGTCAGGTTTAAGGATGGGTGACCTTGACCCAATATCCACTTCCCAAGGCCATGAGTGCCCCATTTGGTACTATCAACAGGGTATAAGGGCAAACATAATGACAGTAGAGGGCGTTTATGTTTTAAAAAAATGTCTTGTTCAAGTAATATTTTTCACTCTATGAACTTTGATAGGAAAACATTCCACTTCCTGTTGATCCTTCTGTAATTGATGTTCTAAGTATCACATTCTCTTTTCAATTTTATAACTACCATCCTGGCCCTGAATTTGCATATTATAAGATCTCTGTGTCCAACACAATTTATCACAGTCCACTTTCAGAGAATCTAATTCCCAGAACCATAACAAATCAACACTTCCTTTGAACAAGTCAGGTTAATGTTACCAAAAAAAACAAAAGTTTGTTGAACAGAAAAAAAAGACAAATTCTGACCGTCCTGTTCTTTTTTTCCATATACGGTATGGACCCTTCCTCCAAGTCTGTCTGTGGCTTCCAGGATGACCCAGTTGGTCATTCCAGCCTTATGTAAGCAACTGGCTGCAGAAAGCCCAGCGATACCTCCACCTACGATGACGATCCTGGGTGACGCCCTGGTCGTCCCAGTCTCCACATGCCCCATGTGGCTCACTTCATTGTTTTGCTCCTCATTGCCTGTCAAGTTTTCCATTTTTTCAGGGGTGACCATATGTCCTTGAACTGCAATTATATAAAAAAAGGCAAATTATGAGAAATGTTACTCTGTGTGGCCACAAGATCATTCCATGTAATCATGGTGGTCTCTGTGTTCAGGGTCCGTTTTAGGGGTTTCTTTTCCATTCCAGAAATTTTGTAGCCCCTATCCTCCACCCAAAAACCCAAATGAAGGGAAGAGAAGAGACAAGAGATGAGAAGTGAGAAGAGAGGGAGAGGAAGAGGGGAGGGGATGGGAGAGGAGGACAGGGGAGAAGAGAAGAGAAGAGAGGAGAGGAGAGGAGTGGAGAGGGGAGGGGAGGGGAGAGGAGAGGAGAGGAGAGAAAAGAAAAGAGGGGTGACCTTGACCCAATATCCACTACCCATGGAGAGGAGAGGAGAGGAGAGGAGAGATGGGTGACCTTGACCCAATATCCACTACCCAAGGCCATGAGTGCCCCATTTGGTACTATCAAAAGGGTATAAGGGCAAACATAATGACAGTAGATGGCGTACATGTTTTGCAAACATGTCTTGCTCCAGAGGGGAGGGGAGGGGAGAGGAGAGGAGAGGAGGGGAGGGGAGGGGAGGGGAGGGGAGGGGAGGGGAGGGGAGGGGAGGGGAGGGGAGGGGAGAGGAGGGGAGGGGAGGGGAGAGGAGAGGAGAGGAGAGAAGAGGAGAGGAGAGGAGAGGAGAGAAGAGAAGAGGAGAGAAGAGAAGAGAAGAGAAGAGAAGAGAAGAGAAGAGAAGAGAAAAAAAATCTTCATGGCAAACCTAACCGGACATTTGCCTTCACCTGTGCATTGTATTTAGCTATACAGTAAAACCTCCATAAAGTGGGCACCCTTGGGACCGGAGCAAAATGCCCATTTTAGGGAGGTGCCCACTTTACAGAGGGTCGGCCATTTTGGGTTGTGTGGATGAGCAACAACGATAAGGGACAGGCTATACATATGCATGCTATTCATCTACATGTACAATTAAGCCTGTCTAAAACTAAACAGCTAAATGCATTTTTTGTGTGTGTTGCAAAGTGTTATACTGGGGTTTGTAAAGGTTGTTAAAGGTTTGCAAAAGGTTCACAAAGGGTTTGTAAAAGGTTGACAAAAGGTTTCAAATGGTTCAAACAGTTAGTTGCAAACCATTTCAACATTTTAATCAATAAGGTTGAGAAAGTGTGTGAAATGGTTGTTAACCAGTAGAGAAAGTTTTAAAATTGCTTAAAAATGTTTAATGCAATAAGCGGAAATGTGTTTTAAAATGGTTTGGAAAGTGTTAGAAATGGGTTTAAAAAAGGTTTGCCTTTTCTTTCTGCTATTTATGTGGCATGTTTTCTTCTATCTGTCTTTTTTCTCTTTCCTCTTCTGTTTTTCTCTTGCTTTGAGCTTTGATTTGATGCACTGGTTTTTCCAGTTGTTTTATCCTTAGGTCCTCAGTCTGTTTCTCTTGTTTTTCCTGCAGCATATGTTCCAGCATTTGCCTACATTAGTCCAAGCAGAGGGACCTATATGTTAGGTAACTATTTTGTACATGCAGCATGGTGATAGTTTGCTGCAGAAATGTAGCTTGCATCTCTTGGTACCTGGTGTCACAAGATCTCTGAAGGTACATTCTCAAGCTTTGATATCTATCTGGTGTTGATAGATTTTGGAAAATACTTGCCTGCAGATGATGAATTTGAGTGCTAAATTCCTGTTTGTGGGCTGAGAGAAAGTGCTGAACTGTAATGAGTAGGCAGCCATTGCTCACACCGGGGTCTTTCAAATGATATTCTTCCTGCATATAAATGATCTCCAGCCTGAGTCCCAGAATGGAAAATAGGCTCTGAGGAGTCAACATGCCTCCAACTTCCTCCCTTCTCTTCAAAATAAGGGTTTCTTCTTGTTGCAAAATTGCTGCCAGATTACACCAAATCTCATCGCAAGTCACAGAGTTAATGTAGACTGTGTAATCCATAATTTATTCAGCACATACAGTGTATACAGGATTCAAAGACCCACGCTATTTCGAAGTAATTAAATCAGCCTAAGGGCCAACCAAAATTACTTCCAGGCCGAATCTACAAATAAGTTTACCAGGAGAAATGTATCGTTGCAAATGGTGGGAAATTCAACTCTCAAAGAAAGAAACCAAGCATATCATGCACTGGGTGTGCAAAACAGCAGGTCACAGGCCCCCACGTGTGCATGATTTTGTCTGAGAAATCAGTCACTGCATTTCACAGGGCTGATATCTACATTTACTTCATTAATTCAAGTCAGATTCAGACCCAACCAGAAAGAATTCATAATTTCATGAATCTGGTACCTATACTTAATGATTTATTCAAGTTGGATTCAGATCTGACCAGAAAGAATTTACAACATCATGAATTTGGTACCAACATATTCAGTCTGAACATTAGCTTGCATAAAATCAAAGTCAGAGATACATCCGATCATGAACACAGTAGACTGAATTGCAACTGTCAAAAAATAAAAATGACAGTTCAACATGTTAAAAACATGGCCAAAATCTGTTCCTAGTGAGCGACAGATTGTGGTACCAAATGAAGTGAAAATGCAAGACACAACTAGTGGAATAACATATAGTATAATGCAAAGATATATACATACAGCAAGCAGCCAAGTAAAATGTAACAATGCACACAAAACAGTCTTCTCAGTTCACTTTCAAGGGCTCAACTGGCTTTCCTGGCAGTGTGTTCTAGACAGTAGCACTCATTCAAGCACTGACAAACTGTCAAACAGTCAATTGTCTCTGCATGGTCAATGGGCATGCATGATTGCCCCCAAATTCCTGCACAGCATATAATTATAATGGGTGGTGTACTGCCACTGGACCAGTCAGGGGGCGACCATTCAAGACTCAAGTCAAGGGCCAAAATACCTTTTGTCCTGAAAAATTGACCCCCTTATCATACATATGCTCTACCCTCTGTCTTGTCAACCAGTTTTTCAATTCAAAGTTTCATTTATAAGCCAACAACACCTATGTCAAAAGTAATTATAATACACCATAATGCAGTAGGACTAAGCCAGGAGTGACAGTTTACCACTGGACGGTATGTGGTGGCGAGGCCGTGCAAATGTATATAATCTAGTTTCTCGGTGTCGCATAAATCGGCAAACAACTGTACACCGTGAATGTAATAATATTCTGTGGCACCCTGCTTCTCTACCGCGGTTCTGACTAGCTTAGTAGCTAGTCAGGTAGCGTTGAGTACGAAAAAAAGGCCCTACCCCACTGTCGCAACTTTGCGCTCGGCATGCCCACAGCCCCTGCTGATGATGCCACCTGGCAGGGTCATGGGAGCCCTAATAAGGGCTACCTTCTCCCTTCCCTTGCTAAGTTTGCCCTCTATTCTCTTCAGTGACTAATCTTAAGATATTATTCCTACTCTCCCAGCACTGCACCCATTTCCCCATCTCCCTCTGTGCCTTCTCCATCCATTCAATATCCTTTTCACTAATGGCTATCACATCTAACCCATACAACATCCCACATGTGGCTACACATTCCCACAGCACCCTTCCTGTGAATGATCTATTGAAGCTGTTCCCTGCCGTGACCTTTATCATACCCTTTGCTCTATTCACCTTCTGTCTGATTATCATTTTCTCAACATGGTACTTAAACATTCCCTGACCTGTGACCTTAATGTTCACCCCTAAATATTCGTATTCCTCACCCTCTCCAATTCTCATGACTTTCTCTTGATCCTACGGTATCCTAAACTTCCCTACCATCCATTTCTCCTCCTGTCTTCTCTTCTGCCCCAAGACCATGACCTGACTTCTCTTCTCACTAAATACACTACATGTAGCCAGCTATATTCATTTATAAACTGTAGCATGAAAAGAGACAGTCAGTCCGCTGTACAGTACCAGGAATATAGACAGATAGTCTGTAAACACGGCACCGTGAAAAGTGATTGCCCGTCTATTCTCCGGGTACCGTGAAAATAGAGGTGTCCATATATATATATATATATATATATATATATATATATGTATATATATGTTAAGCGCTAAGGCTTAACCTAAGACAAGCTGCGCTCGCTTTTTTAATTACAGGCGTCCATATATACAGTCTAAGGCTTAGCCTTAGGATTAAAGCTGCGCTCGCTTTTTTTATTTACGGTGCTAGCCGTTTGCAACTTACAGTACATTTTCCCTATCGGATGAACGCGCTACGCCATCCATGGACTGGTGCGCTACCCATCGATGTGTATGCGAACCGCAGATCCATAAAATGCGCGATCTGTGGATCGCGCAAATCAGTAAAACGCGCACAACATAAACACAAGTTTCAAGTTTCCAGCCAGGTGCAGCATGCGACGGTGGGCGATAATTCAAGAACACAAAGCAACTTTGTGACTTACAGACAGGGTGTGGATTGGAAAAACAGGTTGTCACCCTCCAAGTTATGCTCATATACAAAACTGCAATATCCAGCAGACAAGGTTTCTCTTGTCTGCAACCGAAGGCGCAGCTTCGATAAGTTGCACAACTGCAGGAAACGGAAAACAATGCACGCCGCCATGTTTTTCATATTTGCCCTCTGTTGAGCATTTATGTAACTACTGTCATTGTCAGAGAGTAGAAAAGATTTGCATCACAGCAAATCTGCGTGGGTGCTTTCCAAATTTGAATCATAGGAACGCTTTGAATAATTCTTCAAGAGCTGAATGAAAGTTTATAAATGAAAGTTGTAATGGCAACATCTGTAGAACTTCAGAAAACATTTACTGTGTGAAGGAGCACAATTTTATGGTCGCTTTAGAAGAGAAAGGGGTTGTTTGGCAGATTTTGTTTCACGTGTTTCTATCTATACTGTAACGTTATAAGATACGTGTGACCATGTCCATGTGCCATATAGAGGTCCATGGTGAGACGTTACTCGCGTAGGCCTAGCACTTCAACAATCAAGCCAACAATATCTCATTGGGACCTCATCGCCACCTGTGCTTGAGTTTTTCGTTCTAACCTGTAGGCTATATATTAAATTCTTACAACTATGCTTTGCCGTTCATTTGGGATTCGCATATGACAAAAACATATTAAACGGAATCCGAATGGCACCATAATCTATATAGGTCTAAAAGATATTGATTTTTTTCAAGTGCCCCTAATTAGGATAAATTAAACTGTTATAATTTTATTTTATTCAATATGTTCATTGAATTCTCCACTGGCACAAACCTATAAATTCATGACACCTCTATTAATGACAGTTGTAAAAATTTTCAGGATTTATAATTTTAAAATGCTCCCAATTAGCATAATTTAAAATACTATGACTTTTTCCTGCTTCATTTTGTTGGCAAGTGTCACAAACCTACTACACAAAGATTTCGAAATTTTACGTCTATCTATGATAGTTTTGAAGATATGGAGTTTAAAATTTTTCATTGCCCCTAATTTGCATAATTTTTAACATCATGGCAATATGCATAATTTCAATGACAGGTCAGTAATCAAGTCAAATGCAGTGGTTTTTGGAAAAATACTATCCGGGAAAAGCTCTGGATAAATTTGTGTGTGTGAGAGAGAGAGAGAGAGAGAGAGAGAGAGAGAGAGAGAGAGAGAGAGAGAGAGAGAGAGAGAGAGAGAGAGAGAGAGAGAGAGAGAGACAGAGAGAGACAGAGACACACAGAGAGAGACAGAGAGAGAGAGAGAGACAGAGAGAGAGAGAGAAAGAGAGAGAGAGAGAGAGAGAATTAATTATCGGAAGAACAAAATGTTTGGGTTCGCATACAGACATGATTATTATGTATCCTATGTTTCGCACACATTATTGGTAGATAGTATTGAGTGCATGTGCATGGATTACGATATAAATGTGTAGAAAAGAATGCATATACTAGTGCCCCTAGTTTTTTTTGGGGGGGGGGTGGTTTTTTTTTTTTTTTGGTTTTTTGGTTTGTTTGTTTTTTTTTTGTTTTTTGTTTTGTTTTGTTTTGTTTTGGTTTTTTGGTTTTTTGTTGTTGTTTTTTTTTTTTTGCCAGCAAGTTGTTTTACTTCACTGGCATTAAAACTGGATAACAGCAGTGACCCCTCCAGACATTTTGTAAGTTCTGCAATACACAGTGCTTCATATCTGTATGCAAACTCTTTTCTTAACTGAAATATAGCCGTTACTACTGGATTGTCGAAATGATAATTTGCATTTCCTCGAGATATGAATTACATTACTTCTAAGTATTCCATGCAAGTTCTGTGGTGCTCTTTGAGCCACAAGGACCATTATATCATTTCTTTTTATTTGTGTACACAGCATGCAAAATTTTGCGTAACCGGTAATGTATTTGTTTCCCAATACCATCAGATTTCAGCAAATATGGTAACACACCTGCATGACTATTGTAAGTAGATTTAAAGTTTGAGAAGGGACCTAAGAATAGAAGATACTCTTTTTATCCAACATTAACATCCTTCTGTCCAAATTTTCACTCATCCTTCTGTCCAAATTTTCACTCAAAACATGACCCAAAATGTTTGATTGTTTTGGTTTTTTTCTATTCAATGTGCTTTCCACAAAAAGTTAAGCATAGCCTACTGATCGCTACTTTTCTTTGGGAATTTACAACAGACTGTTTTATTTGCATTGAAGGTTACACCATATTTTCTTCTATAATTTGCACATAAGTCAAACATTTTCTGAAGGCCTTTTATGCTTAACTTAGGACTGCCAAATCATCAGTGTCATACGATTGTATGTCGCTGTGCTATTTGGTACAGATTTTCAGAGCAAAGCAGAGACAATGACCACCAACAACAACGATACAGAAACACAGTACGTTCATAATCGGGATCCGAGCTCTAACTTGGAGTGGATGACAAGAACTAGAAAAACATATTTACCAACGTCAAGTTTGTGAGTACACAAGCTACAGTTCTTTACGTCGAAATGACGGCACACAAAAGTCAAAATTTCGACTTTAAAAAGTCGAAATTATGGGGAAAAGACGAAATTTCGAGAAAGAAGTCGACTTGTTGGCTTAACAAAAGTCAAAATTTCGAGAAAAAAAAGTCGAAATTTCGAATTTTTAAAGTCGAAATTTGGAGATGAATGTCTGAATTTCAAGAAAAAAAGAGAAATTACGAGATTTAAATCTGGAAATCTCGAGATTAAAAGTCGAAATTTCGAGAAAAAATAACTATCTAAGATGGAAATTCAAACATGAATAATCCCAACAACTGCACTGCACCATACGAAAGCCTAAAAGGACCACAAACCAAACAAATAAATAGATGAGAACAAAACTAGTAATTTTGAGTTTTTAAGTCTCGTAATTTCGGGATATTTCTCGAAATTTCGACTTTTATCTCGAAAATTTTATCTTTTTAAAGCTGCAATTTCGACTTCAAAGAAAAAAAATTGAAATTTAGATTTTTTTTTCGAAAGTTAGACTTTTAAAGTCTGCCCCCCTCACAAGTCCTGGGTCTATAGACCTCCATAATGAGGTGGAGGATGGGTTGCTGCTTTCAGAAGTGTTCGTTTGCAGATCCTGGCTAAGGTCCAGGGTTCAATCGGCATGCCCTTCACACTCTGAATGGCCTAGCGCATTGGTGACCGTAAGGCCCGTAGAACAGCCTTTTGCACCAATGGACACAATGACTGCTCTACTGACGGGTTTGGACATGTCAAATCTCTTTCTCAGAGCCTGGTAGGTGATCAAGCTGTGGTCCGCCTTGAGTAGGAGAGGTGTGAGGCTGTTGCACTGTCCTGCCAGGGTTCCTATCTGGACGACACATGGCAACATACCGCCATACCTTTTTTGCTTTTTGTGGCCTAGTTTTATGACCAGCTCACAGCCAAGACTCGTGGCATAAGCGTTCCTGTAGAGCCGCCAACGTCTGTGTACCTGAGGCAAGGGCAAATCCTCCCAAAGCCAGACATCCAGGGGAGATGGTACTGTAGTTCTAGAAATTTTCGCGCTCGATTTAATTTTGTGCTTTTCGCGCTACCACCTAAAGCGCGAAATTAAAATGCCCGAAAATAGGTTGCATTGTATTTCACTACATTGTTTGGCATTGGATTGCGCGAAAATGCGCGAAAAATTCTGTAATTTTAGAAAAAATGAGTTTGCGCGAAATTAAACACGCGCGGAAATTTCTAGAACTACAGTATTCTGCACCTGAGCAGATTTTCCTGTCAGGTTCACTGCCTGTGGACTTTGACTGGAAAGAATTTGATGCTCCACAGCTGACGTCAGTTGCGGTGTCTGCTGAGGCCTTCAGGCAATTGGAGGAAGATGCAAAGGAATCAGTCCTTATGGCATCCTACTCTGACGTCTCGTTGACCACTCTGAGATCTCTCCTGGATGACCTCAGAGGCTCTATGCACATCACTGGGGCTGTGTGAGATTGGTTAGACCAGACGACACTCCTCAAGACTTTGTTTCCATGGGCTGTTGATCACCAGGCATGGACCGCTTGCACCCTGGAAGCCAACTTTCATTTGTTGTGGAGGGATGCCTACCTCCAGGGTCATAAGTTGCCTGACCCATTGTTCTGCAGAGCCCAAATGGGGCCCCTCTTCTCAGGAACTCTGTTTGGAGGAGAGATGGCGGAGGTCTTTGCCAAACTCAGGACACGGGACCTGCTCCACCGATCAGACTGCACCAATACATTAACCAACTCCATTCTGTCACTTTCTACCTTGGCTGCTGCGGCCCCAAAGCATGGCAAGTCTTTTCAGACCATGCCTACTTGGCCCTCAGCTCATACTCCCTCCGAGACATGATGCCCTGGAAAGAGCAGGCAGTGCTCCAAGAAGAGCAAGCACCTTGGTGAAGGCAAGAAGCCCTTGAAGCCTCAACAATCCTGACTCTTGTATACCAGAGTGCAATATCTCAGGTTTGCCCACTGCCGCCAGTTAGACTCCATGCAGTGTGCTGGCTGGCTGTCCATATATCGTGTGCAATGGGAGTATATCACAGATGATTCTTTCATCCTTGGCATCCTGGGACACAGCTACATGCTGCCTTTCAGCCTCTGTTAAGCCAAGAACCCTTGTGGTCTGAACTGCCTGCCGTGGAACACAAAGCATCAGCATTCCTAGAGGTGAGACTCTTTTGGAATCATAGAGTCGATCCAGAATAAAGGTTCAACCTATCCTTCCTGGTCCCCAAGCTGGACGGAGGATGGTGCCTAGTCATAGACCTGTAGATGCTGAACACCTTCCTGGAAGTCTCTGAGGGAGACCCCCCAGTTGGTAGCAGCAGCCTTGCAGCCCATGGAGTGGACAACATTCCTGGATCTCTAGGACACATTCTTCCATGTGCCAATTGTGGAGGCTTTACGAAAGTCAGCCATTCACATTCATGTGTATCTGGACGATTCACTTATCCAAGCACTTTGGTGCCTGGATTCGCAGCATCACACATAGACCATTCTAGAACTTTGCCAATGGCTGAGCATTGTCGTTACATCTGTTGTCCTTTGGAATACTGGTGAGAGAGACTTTAGTCAAGGGACCATGGCTATCAGGCCCTGGTGCCAATTCTCAGCAAAATTTAATTGGCACCTTCTGTGGTAGACCGAACAAGAGATCGTAATGTCCGCGCAGACACTGACCCTTTTTCAAGCCCAGCTTGCCATTTAGATGGACTCTTCTAAGTCCAGGTAGGGAGCCCATGTAGAAAGCCAGATGGTGACAGGCCTTTGGCCAGTGTTCTTTGCATGTCACCACGTAAACTGATTGGAGGAGATACACTTAGCACTCTTCATTTGGCACCTGCTGGAGCACAAACATGTCTTCATAATGTGCAACAACAGGACTACTGTGTCCTTTCTCAACAGGCAAGGTGGGATGCAATCCAAGAAGCTGACAGAGTAAGCTGGATGCATCACTGAATGGTGCTCCTGACATGTTGTCCACACATATGTGAGGCATGTCCCAGGACATAAAATGTCCTGGCTGGGCAACTCTCGAGAAGAGGTCAGCCAATGGGGCTGAGTGGTTAGCCACCCATGAGTCATTCAGGCTACGTGGGCCAGATGGGGAACTCCACATGCAGACTTGTTCATGACTCACAAGAATGCAAAATTGCCTGTTTATGTCTTGCCTGTCCCTGACCCCCATGCCCTGGCAGTGGACGCTCTAGTCACGCGCTGGAGGAACCTTTGGGCATACGCTTTTCCACCTCCACAGATCCTTATGAGGGTACTGCACAGGGTTCAGTCCCATGATTGCAATCTGATCCTCATTGCCCACTGGCAACCTCAGAGCAATTGCTCAGTACACCTGTTGGAACTAAGCGTTGAGCCTCCGATACAATTACAAGCATGAATGAAACTTCTGATGCAGCCGCAGATGAGCATATTCCACAGGAATCCTCAAGTGCTCAACCTCCACACTTGCCAGTTATTTCACAGCATATCAGTGACAGAGGTTTCTCAGAATCAGTCCCAGATAGAATTGTCAGAGGAGGGCTTTGATCTTTTTCTCTAACTGTTTGCTCTGCATGGTGGAACATCTTTTTCGACTGGTGCATCAGTAATGCAATTCACCCTTGGTCTCCACCCCTCGCAGACATTGCCGACTTCCTGTTGTATCAGTGGGAAGTCTTTAACAAGAGCTCGAGAACAGTGGAGGGTCTGATCGGCCATCTCTTCAACCGTTGCAAAGGTCTTGGACATTCTCATTGGGAGCAATCCTTATCTGTCTGCACTCATGATGTCCTTGTATACCAACAGACCAGCATCAAGACAGGTCCTTCCTTAGTGGGACTTGCTGCTGGTTTTAGTCATGTTGAAGAAGCAACCCTTTGAGTGCTTTGAAGACCCCTAGCAGGTACACCTCAAGTCCTGGAAAACTTGTTTTCTGTTAACACTCACTTTTTTTTTGGGGGGGGGGGCTCAGACAAGCAAGATCCATGCTCTAGCTCATGACCAACTCCAATGGTTGCCTGACCACTCCCAGGTGACCCTGAGGCCTCACTTGGGCTTCCTTGCAAAGAACCAAGTGGCTCATATCCAGGTACGGCCTTCAAAGGTTTTATCCTCTGTGCTATGGATACTGCTATTCCCCTAAAGGAAAGAGCCCTGTGTGCCATGAAAGCCCTTTGATGGTACTTTTCACGCATGGAAGGACTCAGGGGACAGAGGTCAGCCCTCTTCCTACCCTTGGTAACCCTTGTAAGGAGCAAGTTTGTAGAAACATTATTTCATTGCAGATTAATACAACCTTCACAAGCACTACTTGTGTGACTTGATAGTGCTAAAGGAAGGCATGTACGAATTTGTGGGCATCACAGGCTCTGTTGCTAAGGTTCCGATACTCGTCTGTTAGACCTTCTGATCCCATCAGGGCAGCCACCATGTTCCAGTTTATGGTGCTCTTGTGGTTTAGATTTGATGTGGCATATAAGTTGCACACTTCTTAGTTGGCCTATGGCACAGGGGTCTGCTGCTTTAAGGAATCATATACCAGCTCCCCCCCCCCCCCCATGCTCGCCAATTTTACGATCAGATCCTGTTTGATCTCCAGGTCCAATGGAGCTGAGACAGGCAGCATCTACCCAAGAGGTGGATAGCTATCATGTTGGCAGGCAAGTTCCACGGCGATTAGTGCAGTCCCATGCTGGTCGTTAAGGAGGGTTTCTGGTTTTGGTTGGATTCTGCTGTTGGAAGCCTTAAGTCCACGTACTTCTGAGGTTTTCCCTTCAGATGTTGCCTACTCACTTGGAGCGAGGGTTACCCCCAAGCTGCTGGTCCCTGTGATCAAACGTGGTCAGTATGCCAGTAACATTACACCCTCTGCCTTTGCATCTGTATATCAGCAAATGGTGGTTGGGAGGTAAGTTTATGTGACTTTGTATGATTTTTTAGTAATATCGGTAGTAGTTAGTATACTTACCTCTCGAGCACCAGAGAAGCCTACTCAACCATCCTGCTTCCTTTTCAGCTGACATCAACTGACCATTTTGCAAAAGAGAAAGGATGATATGAGGAGCATGCGCACCGGGAGTCACCACCAGTTCCAGAGGAACCGAAAGATGACACCAGGGGGCCATCAGGTTTTCAGGAATCAAGTGAGGGATCTCAACTCGATTTCATGGGCATTCGACCCAGACACAGTGGTATAGGCAAATGGTGGTCGAGAGGTAAGTATAGTCTACTTACTAACACCTATACTACTGAACATATCACGTATTAATTTTCCATGTAGGGGCCAGGGCTATATATAGGTCTCGCTCTTTAAAAACCAAAAGCTCTCGAGGGATCTTTATTCCCCCTAAAACAAACCCTTTTCCTTCAGTAGATTTTCCCACCATACCAGTCATATGGGTCAGTAAAGGCCTTTTTGTTATGATGCAACTTTTGCTGCTCCATAGCTGAGTGTTTTTACAAGAGGGACTGATATAGGCCATAGTCCTGTTTCCCTATCTACCTTTCGAAAAATAATTATGATATTGTGTTTGAACCAACAGCTGGTTCTCTTTTGTGACAGTTCGCTCTGGTTACCCACTCGACGTGTCACACTTGCTTCATGTGGAAAGCATCTTGGGTTATTTAGTTCATTATGAATGTAAAAATGCTTGGTGATTTAAAAATTACTGCTTCGGCAAAAGTAAGAACGTTGCTGCAGCTGTACTTTTAATAGTTACTGTATATAAGAGAGAGAGAGAGAGAGAGAGAGAGAGAGAGAGAGAGAGAGAGAGAGAGAGAGAGAGAGAGAGAGAGAGAGAGAGAGAGAGAGAGAGAGAGAGAGAGAGAGAGAGAGAGAGAGAGAGAGAGAGATGTTTATCTAAACATTACCCTCCTTTGCCCGTTTCATGAAGTGTCGAACAAAAGTATGGAAGGCAATGCATGGCAAAAGCTTGGCTGATTCTCAGAGACAAGCTGGGAACATAAAATGCTTGGATCAGAGAACTGAGCAAAGAGGATCCAGCTTAACCAATCTGTTCAAAAACATAACCAATCCAGATTGATAACCATCTTACTCATTAACCAGTATATGGACATAGAAACCATACTCTTCAAACAGTCTGGTTAAATAAACCAACAGATTCGTTAAATCTAACAATTAGATACATGTCCAACCAATCGGTTGATTAAACCAATATCATTATTAGCCATTAACCCGGGGTCATTAACCAGTGTGGATATTAACCGTACACTCTAAAAACAGATTGGTTAAATCAAACAATAGAATTAGTAAAATTCAATCAATCTAATTGGTATACAGGTGTCCAACCAATCTGTTGGTGAAACCAACTACCTTATTATTCATTAACCAGTATCATTGGTTGGAATAACTGTTCATGCTGATCACTGAGTACGACTGGTTAGTGTCACCTGAATACTGCACCCTGGAAACGTTGTTTGAAATTACTGCTTATGCTGACCACCGTGCCAGTATAACTGATTACTAGCTGTTGCCTTGATTTAAACAGATTTTTATTTCGAAAAATGCGATTGGGAAAAAGTACAGAGCCCTATATAAATCCCTTTCGCACATGAAA